>JANHFK010000274.1:96582-112524 GCA_036250565.1 Sibynophis collaris
ACACTACAATTTTATAAATCTGTTTCTACTTTTGTTAAATATATCTATCATACATTTAACAAGGAAGCTCATTTAATAAAAATATTTTTTCAAGGATGAAAAGTGCTGCCCTATAATTTCAAGTTAATTCAAATTCCTGTGAAACTTTTACAACAGAACTGTACTACATCACCACTTTTCAGTGATCTTTTGACTTGGGCCATTTCGAATATAAATGCTATGGAAGTTACTTATTCCACCCAATAACTTCATACATCAGTGCCCTCAGCTGCCTAGCTTCATATGTAACCGTGTTCTTCCCACTGTGCATCTTCTCTTCCTCAAGTGGTTGTTCTATTACTGCTGGGATATTTCGGCCATACACTTCACAGTGCTCAAGAAACTGGATGCATTCTTGAATGACACTGTCACGCACCATGATCACATGCTTACACATATTTTCTAGAAGTGACAAGAAACATCTTTTGGCATAATACCAAGTATCTGTGCCCAGCTTTTTGTTATATGGTTCTAAACTCTTAATCACTCTAGAAATGCCAAAATCAAAATTTCCTTTGGCACAGTAAAGAGTCCCAATAACTAGATTGACAATACAGAGATGGTAGATCTTTTTCTCAGGTTCATGGTATGAAAGCTGTTCCTCTTCTTTTTCTATTTTTCTCATCAACTCCTCTGCTTCTTCATTTTGACTAGTCATAATATAAGAAACACATAGGTTAGCCAAAACAATGGCACTAACTTGAAGGATGTTGTCATAGTGTTTTTTCACAATGGGTTCATAAAAACCAATTGCCTCTTTGTATTTGTTCTCTTGCATGAATAGTACATGAGCCACATTCAGTTTCCATACTTCATGATCCTTGCAGAAGTCTACTGACTTATGGAACATTTTTTCCAGCATGGGATAGTTCTCCATGTCCCAATAAATCTTGGCCTGGGCCATAAAGACAGGAACATATTTCTCCAGTGTCTCATCATACTCATTCACAGCTTTCCTTAGAGCGTCATCATCTCGATTTTTCCTAGACTCCTGCACCTCCTTGGTCAGTTTTCTAAGCTGCTCTGTTAGGGCCCCTGCCAGTTCATCAAGCTTATGAAATGCCTCATCGGGGGCCGTTTGGCAGGTGATCATAGCATCCAAGTAGTTGTACAAATAAGGAGTGAGAAGTTTGTACGTCAAGTGAGCATTCTCAGCCAACACATCCGCAGCCAGATCATAGTACTGATACTTGCAGTACAGAAGCAGCAAATTCCCAAATGTTTCTGGCGGGCAAGGATTCTGCTGCAGAAGGAACTGGAGTTTCTCAAAGCCTTCTGTGGCTCTTCTGTCCATGTTCATCAGAGCTTGGTTGTGCAAAGTGACCGGGTCCAGTTCCTCCTCAGACCGAGGGGGCATATCCGTTAGGGCCTCCTGAGCTGCCTGCAGGTTGCACAGCTGGTACTCAATGGCAGCTTTGAGATTGAAGGCCTCCACCAGGGCCGTCCGATGCAAGAGCAACGTATTGCCCACACTGCGGACGTCGAGCCCTTCTGTATTGGTCCCCACGCTCAGCTCCGGGTGCTGTTGCATGCCCCGCTCAATGATGTCGGCAATATGCTTCAGAGCAGGGGCGTATTGCTTGGCAGCGTAGCAGCACAGGGCCATGTTGTAGGACAGCTCAGGGCAGTAGCCCAGCACTTGCATGGCAGAGGCGAACTTGCCACAGGCCTCCTCGTGCTGCCCTTCGCGGTAGAGCAAGCAGCCCATGTTCACCTCCACATCGGGCAGCTCGGAAAGGTCCTCAGGGGCGCCGGGGTTGTTTTCGGTGGCGGCTTGCAGCTGCAGCTCCACCAGGGCCTTGGCGCTGGAGAGGTCGCCCTGGGCGTAGTGGGCCGCCGCCTGGAGGCGCAGGGCTCGGCTCTGGAAGGGCGGCACGTCGAGCAGCGGGACGGCGGCGCGCAGGGCCTCGCCGTAGAGGCCGGCCTTGTAGAGCGCCTGCGCGTGATACAGCCGGTATTCGTGGAGCTCGGGGTGCAGGAGGCCCAACTGTTCGTAGCACTCGGCCGCCGCCGCGAAATCCTGCAGCTGGTAGTAGCAGTAGCCGAGCAGCGACAGGCCGGCCCGCGACCGGCAGCTCCTCTGCAACTCGCTACTCAAGATCCCCACCGCCTCTGCAAACCGCCCGGCTCGGATCAGCCCGTAAATAGCCGCCGTGAACTCCCCGTCGGCAATAGAGGCCATGCCGGTGGCCATCCTGACCGAGCCTCTGGGGGCCTGTAAACAACGTTGCCTAGGCAACACGCCGCCACCGGAAGCGGAAGGCGACCGAGAGTCCGCGACCTGCAACTGCCCCGAATTGTAAAAGTGGCGGTGGTGATCGCCCTGGGGAAATGAGCCGTTCCGTATTCGGTTTCTCGTTGGGCCGCTGCGACCCTGGAAAGTGGGTTGTAAAGAGGGAAAGAGATGGGAAAGAGACGGGGACCCCAAAAGGATTGACCATGCGGACCACATCGCCCGTGGGTCGCGCGGCTCTCTTTTCCCTTGCCGCGAAGCATTGTGGGGGATGTAGTTCTCGTCTGGTACTTAGGCGTCCGGCTGTTGCCGCGCGTTCCAGGTCAGGGGCGTGGCCGGGTGCCTAGAATGGCTAAACGGGTGTTTCGCGGGCTTAGCCGAGTTGCGTTTTTCTTTCCTTGTCCGGAGGTTTGAAGCCAAATTCGCTATTTCCGAAATCTCGAAGGGGAACGGACTGTAAAGGGAGTCAAGCGCCTGTACTTTCAATTGCTGGGTGGAGCAAAGGATTTTTGGCGCTAGCGGAGTTGGTGCCGCAAGGTTCCTTTGTCCATCGGATGCCGTTTCTATACCGCTCATTGACCGTCACATCCCGCTAAAACAAAGACGTGCTCTTTCCTTTTAAAACGAATAGGAGTGGTTCAACTTTAAGGTTGCCTTGTAAGAACAATTGTCTTAACTCTAAAGAATATGCAGTGGCATATTCAAAGGTATAATTAATTTTTTCCCCATTATAATTCAACTCCCTCTTTATTGACATATGTCTTTTTAAATTCTGATTTAAATTAAAAATATGCTAGTTCGGTTTTCAGGTTGGGTAGGATATGGAAAGAGAACCCAATCTTCTGCTATTCATTTATACAATTTATTTTGTTTCCATTTGCACAGACTAGTGTTATAAGACTACAGATGCTTTCTTTAAAATTTGAACCATAAAACTCAATGATCTTGAATCAAATACTACCTCTAATTTTGCAGAATTTTTGAAAAAGATAAAATATATGATAGCTTTAATATATTCTGCCTTTATGAAACACAAATGGACAGAATACAAATTGATTGATAGAATAGTGAATTGTTAATGAAATCTTACAAACTTCCACAGAAATACACAAATATTGTGAAGGCTTTTCATGTATAAATCATTAAAGCATTTATCTAGTTATATTAATATCAACTTTTTAAACTACCATGTACACTTATTTTTATCAGACACTTGCTGAATATTTTTTTAGTGAACCATAACCTATCACTGTGATGGCAAACCTATGGCACGGGTGCCACAGGTGGCATGCGGAGCCATATTGGTGGGCATGCGAGCATTGTCCCAGTTCAGCTGCAGTATGTATGTTCAGGCCTTCCGGTCCTACTGGAAGTCAGCAAATGGACCGTTTCCGGCCTCCAGAGGGCCTGTGGGGGGTGTGTGTGCGGAAGGACGTTTTCGCCCTCCCCAGTCTCCTAGAAAGCCTATGGAGCCTGGGGAGGGCGAAAAATGGACCCACCGTGCCATCCTGTGCCAAAAGTGGGTGGAGCGCAGGGGGGGTCATGCGCATGCGTGGGGCGCATTGAATTATGGGGGTGGGCACGCATGCATGCGACCCCTCCCACGTTCCCCACGCTTTTGGCACGCGATGGCAAAAAGGTTAGCCATCACTGACCTATCAGAATGTTAGGATATACAGAGTTTCTTGTTTTCTTTTTTGGGTAATAGTGATAATGAATGCTTAGTAGGTTTGGCTGGCAATTTCCTTTTTATGGCCAAATAAGTATTTATGGGCTGCATTGGAGTAGTGTCAACAATTGTTCAGGCAACTCTCCTACATGATGTTTTGAATAAAATTGCAAAAATTGTTTTAAATGTTAAATTTTGTCCCTCTCTCTGTATTTAGAAATCATTATGGTACATTGTCAATAACAAAAGCGTTTTAAACATTAGCACCCATGTCTAATATAAAACACAGTGCAATTCAAACTTTCCCATTTGGGGTTTTCCAGATGTGACCTAGATTTCCCTCATAGTAAAATTTCACATGCATCATTTTATGGCCAACAATTTATGGATTCATTTGGGGAAAAAACTCTTTAGTGTAAGGTGGGGTTAAGATTTCTGAAATGGTTTTAATTTTCTCATGCCGTTGTTCTGGCTCCCACCAGAGTTTTACAGGGATCCAAAGAAAGGCCATTTCCATCAGAAAGTCTCCATTAGAAACCCAAAGCATTGTTTAGGAAGAAAATACAAAATATTACAGAATGGGTTGGGGTAGGTAATGCTAGGAGCTACCTACCTAGAAGTATTCCCCAGAACTGAACTGAAGGAATAGGAGATTCTTTACTTTTATGAAATTGAAAGGAGCTTTGAGCTTTTAAAAGTAGATTCTGCAAGGACCACTGGACAATTTACCATCACCTCCATATCCACCTTGTCATGGTACAGTTTCTTTCAATTTTTGAACAGGAGGAGATGCTTCTCTATGCCTAAACGCATTAATGGTCAGGAGAAGTTGTATTGGAATTGGGGGAAGGGAATGGAGATACTGGGGAGCAGTGGAACCACAATATTAGTCAGCAAGTTTCTGAATTTTGAGCCACAATACAAAAGATAGCACGAGACATGGGAAATAGATGGAGGCAATTACAAATAAGTCTGTGATGGATGGTTGACATTGTTAGGGCCTCAAGTGTATGTCAGCTTGCAATGGTTCTGCATTCCCCTCACTGCCACTGCTGTTGCCATGGGCAACGATGTGTTGAAGCCAATAAAAAGCAGAGGAAACAAGGGAACGCTCAACCTTGGAGGAAGCTGGAGGTTACGTGCTATAAATTATGTCACACTTCGCAGTGTATCGTATCAAAATTCAGGAAA
This sequence comes from Sibynophis collaris, assembly GCA_036250565.1. NCBI lineage: Eukaryota > Metazoa > Chordata > Lepidosauria > Squamata > Sibynophiidae > Sibynophis > Sibynophis collaris. Next base: position 101,715 of record JANHFK010000274.1, read on the forward strand.
GCTTTATGGAGCTGCCAGCAACCCCCAGTCAATCATGGTATCTGTCTTTTGCCATAAAGCACATATTACATAAATAACTCTCAGACAAATTCCAAGTATGCCATCCCACCTTTTTATTTATTACTGAGGAAAAAGAAAAGTGGTGGAGGAATAACAGAAACAAGTTAAAAGACTACAAGTATTTATTTTAGACAATAACATAGATCTTCCCTTTCCTTACGTGTCCTATTCCCTCTGGAAAAAGAATTAAGAAGTTCCATCATCTTGTATTTTGTTCAAGTAACATGTTCCTCTAAAATATTAAGAGTGGGGTAACATTTGCATTATAACTGACTGAAAATGTCACAGAACGGAAAACTTCCAACTTCTCCAGAAGACTTCATCAAAGTGAATAGTACTAATCCCAGGGTTGGGAGAAAGCTTTTAAAAATGGATCAGGTCTAGCTATGGGATCCACATATGTCATCAATAAGATAAAGTGTTGTAGAGATCAGATTAGATTATATTTAGGATTCAGATGGTTTGTCATGTGGTCCTAGAAATACAAAATGCTACTACAATTTCAAAATGGATGATATAATAGATAATCTGCTCTCTGAATCTTGTGCTTAAGATATTTATGTAGAAGACGGCAGATATCTAGAGTACCTGCTAGAAAATCAGAATTAATTCCCTATAAAGAGAAAAACTACTTTTTCCACTAAAATTATATTCTATTTGAAGTGTTTTTCAAGGCAATCTTGCATTTATTTGAGTCAGGTAGTTCTATAACTCAGAAATTCTAAATTTAATAAATATGTATAATGCAGCTCAGCATGCATTTGCAGCATTCAAAGTGCCAAAATTACTAACATTCCGAGCCTGAGAAAAGCCACTTTTTCATGATTATACCAGTTTTGCTTAACTCAAAAGTAACAAATTTATAGATGTATAACATATTTTAGAGGCAAATGATTCCATCTGCTCTGTTTATGCCAAAGGAAATTGCTTCCATTGTATATATAGTTCAGTCCACATCTGGGCTAGGCTGGTATCACAAACATTTCTTAGTATGTTCCTTTAATTTCATGTGTTTTATAGTTTTTTAAAAAAACGAGAATCCCTATTTCTTTATGCAGTTTCATATATATGTACATGTATATATGTGTGTATAGTTTCCTGATAGGGTTTGGGAAAGGCATATTTTCCAAATATTTTTTTGTATGCATATTTGGAACCAAGAAATATTTGAAAACATTTCAGATTGGAAGTCGTTTTGCATTGTGACAGATTCTATTTTAGTGAATGCTTTCATTTTAGTTAAAAAAGTAAATAGTGATAGGCTTTACCCTCTAACATCTATTCTCAGTGTTTTACCTATACATTATCGTTCAATAGATCTGCACTGTAATTTATACGAGGTTAAGGAAAATATTTCCCTTAATCATTGTTTTGAGATATAACTCCTGCAAAGCAGCCATCGGATCTCTTGCTTGTACTCTTCCTTAGCAAATTAGTGAGGGATTCACAGCATTTAAATGGTTTCCTGCCTAAATCTTGATGGGTGTAATTGCAAAAATTCCATTACAATATATTTAACTTTAGGCTAAAAGACTTCATTTCTATTCACTCGGAGAAACTCAATAAAGTTTGTCGGCATTAAGAAAAAACAATGTTTTAAAATTCCCTCAGAAGCTTGACAAGCATTTAATGAACTTCCAGGAACTATGAAATGAGATATGAATGGAGAGAAAGAAAAGAGAACATTGGTGTAATTAAGCCGTTAGCAGTGTGATTTGAATTAAATTTTGAATTAAAAGAAAAGGCATAGATAGATAGATATTACCCTTCCCTAACTATACTCTAGGTTTCCTGAGTGAGGAAATGAAAAAGAACCTTTGCAGAACCATTTCCTTTCTGTCTATCTATGAAATGTTCAAGGTTGGAAGTCCTAAACCATAGTGAAAGAGAATATCAAGTCGAATGTTTTTCCATCCAGCTCTCAGGGACCTCCACTTCTTTTTTCTACCCTTGCAAAATGTTGGAGAACCTTGCCACATTTTACATGCTAAACAATGTGGTGCCTTTAGGTGTTTGGACCACAGCTCAATCAGTCGGACCATGGTGGTTGTATCTTACAATTTATGGAAGTGTTGAGTTTCCCATTCTGTAGCAGGGCTTGGCAGAGCCAGAGGTTTGGCTACACTAACAGAAGTAGCTTATTTCCACTGCTGAAATTGGATAAATGATCACACCTTAGTGTCCTTGAATAGGTCCCCTAAAATAATTACGTTGGGCCACTTATTTGTTAAATAATAAAATGCTACTGTTGCAGTTGAACTCCTCCCCTCCATGTCACACTCGACACAGAACCTCTCAGATGACATTCAGAATCTTCTGGATATTGAATGGGAAGCCTTTCAGATACAAGGATATGATAAAAGGATCCCTCAGAGCACCTCAGCTTTCACTATCAACTCCTACCAACCTCAAATCAAGTGATTCGGTTGTACAGCAAATGCAGAGATGGGAGTTGTAAGTCTTCTGACTTAAAAATTTTCCTCTAAATTCAGGAAATTCAGTGCTTTTTTCATCCCAACCATGATTCTTTGCTGTTAAAGAATTATATAAAATTCTGATTCTCTATTATGCTTTTATTCATTATTGTTTCAACTGCTCTCATAAATTGATTTCACCCAGACACTTTGCCTGATTTCTGATAGCATTATATTTTTTCCACTTTTTGTCTTTTAGAAGTCCAGTCTTTTGTGCGATTTAAATTCTGCAAGTTCTTAAATGGAAGGGATGGAATAATATTGCTTTTACAAACACTTTCTTCTGTAAGGATTCTTCTGAGTAGTTAGAGATCTTTTACTTCCAAATGATCTTTGGCAGGGGTTTAATAGGGTAGCAGAAATTATACTCAGCTATCTTCCTCAGATCCTTTGTTCCTGTACTTTGGGAAGTGGCAATAACCCAGAGTAATCCTAACTACATGCCAATTCATATGACAAAAGACTGTCATGTTAGGCATGCAAATTGTTTGGACTCAGGTGTTCTCAGCTCACAAACCTTTTCAGTAAGTGTTGACTGGGTTGTGGTTGGACACGTGTACAGCATCCTTCCTGGGGCAAGCACAATTTATCTATAGACCACACTGGTAATGAAAATGGAATATAGATGTAATTCCACACCTCATTAGGGAATAGAAATCCAGTAACTTGCCATGCCAGTGCTGAAATAAATTTGATGTTTCATTAACAGAAGTGAGTTCATTTCAACTGCAGACATCTCTGTGGATATTTTATAAAATCAAGGATTGCCAACATGCAAAAAAATAATAATAATTGGAGCACATGCAATGGTGATTTTCTGTTAGCTAAAACAGATTAACGTGTAAGAAAATAGCTAGAAAAAGCAGAGGTAGTCATTGCTCTTTTCATATTATCATCTAGTGTCATATCAGACTTAAAAATAATAATTTTCTGAAAATGTACTAGAAAGCTACGTTCATATCCTATAGTGCAAGTTCTCTACCCAAGGCAAGGTTTTGTTTTTGTTAGACAGTTTTCTTGATATACCACTGATTCTCTTCTTAGATGTGCAAAGCAGCTTTAAAAATGAAATTATTACAGAATTCTAAAAGAATCATGCAGAATTTTACCTTTATATAAGCTTCTGCCTGCAGAGCAATTCAAATTGGGTTGCTAATATGAAATCAAGGAAGCCAGAGCAGGTTTTGTCTTTTTAAATGTAATAAAGTTCATTTTCCCTCCTTTAAATACAGCGAAGAGAGACAATTCTAAAAGCTCTGTTGAATCCTACGAGGCTTGTTGTAAAAAACATATTTCTTCAGAATATAAAGCAGGCTTCTCTGAATAAACCAAATAGAACATAAAAGGGGTAAAAAGACAAATTTTGCAAGCGCAGGAATAACCATTCATACTAATAAAAGCTGGAAAAATGCAATCTCAAAATATTTTTACAAAAATTCTCACTTTTTTCAGAGTCTCTCGAAGATGCTTCAGTATCAGTCACAGCTCACTTTTATTAATTTTACTGAACCATGAGTTCCACTTATATGAATCCTTTGTGACCATATTTGCCAATTTTCTTAAGAGTTGCTGAAAGAAGCTGACAAGATCTGGACTCGACCAAACTTTCCAGATTACTGCAAGAACCCAACCATTACCCTGTAGATTCTCCCCCTCCGACCAAGTCTTGACCTATAGGAAAAGCTAAGGCCTGGCCAGCCAGAGTGTTTTCACTGACATTACATATGTTCTTGCCTGCCTTATATTATTAATTAAATACTGTGATACGAAACGTTAAACATTCTTTTGACTCTCTTATCCTAGGAACAGGAAACAGACGTAGACTTATTTTATGCTCTCCGGAGACATGGCTAAGTTGGATGTTGTCTGGGAAAGCAATCTTTTCTGATGCAATTCCTCCCATTTTTTTCTGTTGGCCACCACAGAGTCCAGCATAGGCTTCAGTTTTCCATTCACTTTCACTAAGGCCTGAAGAGAAAGCACAAAAGAAGCAATTGTGAATTATTAGTTAACATAAAATGGGAGTATTTGCTTGGTTTGGTTTGCTCACAGACTCCATGGGAGAGACTCTCTTCTAGAGCATTTAATGGAGAGTATTGTTGCACAACATATTGTAAAATATTAAAAGAAACTCTGAAGGAGACAGGGGGACATAGCCAATATGTCCTGGTGAAAGATGACATAAAGCAATAATTAAAAATGTCTTTTCTAAACAAGCAGTTAGTCTCTTATCGCATCTTGAGACTGAAGGTGTCAATAGAATACACAATTTTTCCACTTTATTCTAACAAAAATGGCGAGATGTTATGTGGGAGCAATTGGCCAAAGATGGTCCAAACGTGAAGTCAATTAAATATTTGTCCATGGACTCCCCAGCCTTTGTCTTACTCTAATCATTGTAAAAAATGAGGATGGGCAACATGTTCTTTTATTTGGCCACGAAATAACTCTCTAGGCTACAGAAGCCTAGTAACAAAACGTTACTTTAAGTGGCAGGGCTGAAGTATGTTTAGCAATTTGGGTGTTTTGTAAGTTTGGGAGTGTGTAAACTTGACACATGGCCTATATTTTCATGCCCATCCTTAGGTTTTTTTTTTATTCTATAACTGCATTGTCAATATTTAGGCAATGTCCTGTCAAATTTCAGCCGCTCAATCTCAGAATCATATGGGGCTGCAAAGAACTTGGGTCTACGGGGTGCCCTATTATTACATGATGTGACGCAAGTGGGTCTAATGTCTCAGCATGGGTTTTTTTTCAAAGACTTTCCCCACTTGTCTCCAGTTATGTGTAAATACACAAAATAATCAGTGTGTGAATGCAGAGATTAAGAAGATAAATTTTGTGAAGTAGGTGTGCCAAATCTTCTGGACACCTTTGAGGCTTCAGGGACTTTGGAAACTGCCTCTTTGAAATATTTTGCACAGCCCTAGGAAATTAAGAGGCACTGGTGGGTTTTGCTTCCTGTGAATAATTTCCCAACTGCAGTTATTTTTACTTTTACATTCAAAATGATCTAGCTGTATCTACAATGCTGGAAGGCCTGTATGAGCAATTAAGCATGTGACTCCTATCAAGTAAATAAAGAATAGGAAATAATTTAAGAAGTTAGAAATTTCTTAAAGTTTAAATCAGTATTTTTCAACGTTATTAAGCATGTTAGCTGGGAAATTCTGGAAGTTGAAGCCCACCAATCTTAAAGTTGCCAAGGTTGAGAAAAACTGGATGATATGTAGTTTCACTGGATGCAGTGAAATCCACTTACCTTTGCTACCAATTCGGGAACGGAGCATGTGGGAAGCGTGTTTGTGGCTCTTCTATGCATGCACAGAGGGTAAAAAATGGGACATAATGACGTCCCAACAGGTGAGCGGATCTTCCCGCTGCCGGCACTACTGGTTCGCGCGAGCCGGATAGATCCGACTGGATTTCACCACTGTGATATCCTACTAATGAAATGGCTTTCTGCACACCAACAAAACCTGCTACTATGGGATGCCAAAATATTCTGAAATAAATTGTGAGAGAGATCACAATTTAAAGGGGAAACCAATGGGAAATCCATATTGTTTATGAAAAAATATGGTTGTACTATAGTACTTGGCTTTTATTTAGTGTGATATTCTTTCTAAATATAACTTACTAAAGTAGTAAAGTAACTACTTTAGTAGTTTATATGCTTTTATATGATTAATTAACATATTAGCCTGTTTCTAGTGAAGTGTATTTGTATATTGATTATAATTGTAAGACATAATGGTTAGTTAACCCAACATCATTATTGCTCTTGGCTATTAAAAGTGAATTTAAAAAAATGAAGGAGATAGTTGATTTTCAGTTATAAGTACACTACAAGAAATTAATTGTATAGAACAGTGGTAAGATAATGATGTAACATTATTAAAATACCGCCATTTGATATATACTTGAATCAGATGGCATTTGGGTTAGAAATACCTCAAAAGGGTAGATTTTATGTGCAAGGCATAAAATGTCCTTATTCAGAGGCTCTTTTGATATTTAAACTCTATTTGTGTGTTTTAATTAAGCATTCTACTATACATATAGTAGAAATTAGCCTTTAAAAATAATTTGGCTACTAAAGCATTAATCTCTGGTTTTCTAGATACAAAATATACAACCTGAGACATACCAGTAATTTTTAAAATCTTTTGATTACTATATATATTTGGGGGTTTTTTTGTTTACTAAATCATTGCAATCAACTTCCTTTTATGAAACTTCTGGGAAATTATCTCAAAAGCACCGCATTTCTCTCCTCCCTGCAGATTCTTTTGACATTTACTAAATTACTTCTTTAGCACCTTTTCACATTTAAATCAATTTACCAATTTATTTACTGGGCCACTTAAATCTTTTGACTTTGGTACAGCTGTGACCTTGTACCCTTTAACACTTCATTCCACACATATCATGCCCTGCCCTGTTCTGCCAGTTAAGGAGAAGTCCTTTCCCAAGACTTTTTCTAGCCTATTTATTCCCTTTAAACAGTTATTTAAATAAAAACTTAAAAAGTTTTGGTCTGGCTTAGTCTCCAGAATCTAATATGTAATGGACGTTACCAAAAATGTTACAACAAATTTTTTAACAATACAATATACCATTACAATTTTTCAAATTTATTCCGGGTGACCATCATTTGGAAAGCATAATATAAATTATTATTAACAAGGCATTATTTCTAGCATGCATACAAAAATGAAGTGCTGCTTTCACTCTTGGACTTTTTCTGCAATATTTGTATATTATTTAGTTGTATATATGATATAGTTTGTGCACAAAGTATCTTACCCTCCTTTAATAATTTTAATTCTTCCTGTTCTATATAATACTCTACAAGAATGTAGAGATCAGCAAGAACCTACAGAGGTCAATCCTGCAGAGAACAGCATCCGACTGTTCCCCATTTTCAGGAATTTAAGGGGCAATGCTCAGAGGGATTATTTCATTGTGGTGAGATCAATTCTTTCAAGGGTCTCCCAACTGTTAGATTAGTTAGGTTAGTTGGATTTTGAAAGCCTCCCCAAATCTTTTCAACTGTGCAGCCATCTTCAATAGATCTGCCCATATCATAGCCACCTTCTAGAAGATGTTGAAGACTAACCTCTTGCCAAAAACATTTGATTGTGGCACTTAACAGAATTTAACAGAATAACAGAGTTGGAAGGGACTTTAGAGGTCTTCTAGCCCAACTCCCTCCTCAAGCAGGAGACCCTACAACATTTCAGACAAATGACTGTCCAATCTCTTCTTAAAAACCTCCAGTGTTGGAATACCCACAAATTCTGGAGGCAAGCCTTTCCAGTGGGTAACTACTTCTTGATTTTGTTATTCTACGATTTATAGAAATATATTGCTTCTCTACATTAAGTGACTATCTATACTATTATAATAGTAACAGATGTACTCTATGAATTTTGCTTAATTTTCTTCAAAACTATTTAATTTACTGCTGTTCAAAAATCTCATTGAAAGATCTTGGTGACAAGAAAAGAGGTAACAGGTATTAGCATCTGAAAGTTCCACAGAAAACAAAAGACTAATAATAGTATTGTGTTTTGTTGATTAAACTATTTCTTTGAAAGTAACTATAATAAAGCAGCTTAATTTTTCAGGACCACACATAGAAAATATTGCTCACAGATAAGCACTACATTGAATTCTGTTCTTTAACTCCTTATGTCCTGGTAACAACTGATATTCTCAGTTTATTTTTCACGTCATTGGAGCTACTTCATTAGGATTTCAAATTGTAGAGATCTGGCTATATGTTTGTAACTCTCCTTAAGAGAGTTTGGAAAATGAAGAGGATGGGCTGAGGCTGTGATCCCTATCCTCAATTAATATTCACAATTTCACATATTCCAAATTGCTTAGGAAGTGTAGGAGAAGGAGTGGCACAACCTGGGGGTGATGTCAAAAGAGGAATTAGCCTAGAGTCTCTATGTAGCCACAAACAGATTAAGTCCAACTCCTCTTGAATTCCATTGACCCTTATCTAGCACCAAGGTAGTGGCTACTGTTAGTTGAGCAGATTCCTGTGCATAAGCATGATTACTAATACACCAGTTTAATTGGAACTTCATGTGTGGTCCTGATCTTTCACACATGACAGGAGGGCTTTAACTGAAGTATTTCCAAAGCTTTCTTTGAAGGTCACTAAAGATGCTTCAGGAGAAAATTCTGGTGGAAGAATGGAATATGCAAATTATTTATTTACTCATTAATTATACATCTTGATTTTCCACTATAAACCGTGCTCGAGGAAACTAACAAGAAGCACAAATGATTATCTAAGAGCAAATGTTAGAAGATACATAATTAAAATTAAAAAAAAATAAACAGCCCTTATTTCTTGAAACCTATTTTGATAAACTGATTAAAACTCAAGTAACAAAAGCCTATTTAAATAACATGCTTTTGAAATGTGGCAGAAAGGGTTCAAAGACAGATGGAGCATGACCTATTCTAGCAAGGAGTTCTGTGTCATTAAATGGTTTTTACTGATGATGGGCAGGAAAGAACTCTCAAGGACTTTGAAATCTAGGCAAGCTAATAGAGGAGAATGCTCTTGACTGATTCCCAAATCACACAGTATTTTGCAAATACCAGCTAGCATTTTATATGGTGCCCAGAAACATTTTCCAAAAAGCTGTTATAATGGGGAATTTACATTCTCCAATAATCATTTCAGTCAGTAATGTGCGGCAGCATTCTGGGTATATTTACATTTAAACTTTTAAATTTATGTTAAGTGTATATCAAAAGTACATAACATTTCTTAAATGCTTAAATTTAAACTTTCCCCCACTAACATAGTGAGGCAGCTGAATACCTTAGTGAGGCCATGGTACCTTATTCTAATGACTTTTGTGAGTCACTATTTTGTCTAAAAAATAAGGCAAAATCATTTAAATATTCATAAATAATCTTGTATATTGACATCTACAATTATTTTAACAAAATTATTTGGATTTTTTGTGTTTACCTCAGAATAATATATCTCAGAAATAGTTTAAGCAAGACACAGCTGCAGGATTTCAATTTTCATCTCCTCTGCATCCCTGATTATCATAGAGTTGAACAGCCTCTGACATGACTCCACCCATTTACTTATGATATTTGTTCCACGCAGCAATCAATACTTGCTGCCTGGCTCTTAAATAGATCTTTAGAAATCTCTTCAGTCCATATCAGTCTCTTATCCCCAGTTCTTTAGATTTATCCTCAGCTGGGAATTTGCCAGCCAGACGCAAGGTGATTCTGGCTTGCTCAACACTTAACAGGGAGCATGCTATCCATCATCATTTCTAGCCCTTTTCTGATGCAATGCTCTTTGCTCTTTGTCTTTCTTGAAATCCAAGTGGCTGTTAAATTATCCATTAATCTTCCCTTTCAGATTTGCAGTGAATTTTTCCCTTCTTTGTTTTACCTACGGGTTTTGTGGCCATTTTTCCAAACACATTTTTCAGATTTTCAAATCGTTTCCTTAAATTCTACTTTGACTCTCTCTTTACATTTCAGTCTCTCTGAGATAGCACTATATAACTGATTCTGTTTTAAAAGCCCATTACTGATCCAGGAACTTCCAGTTCTTCCTTTAAATCTATGGAAAAACTGCCTCTTTTTCACCTCATTCATTTCTTTTCTGAAATGTTATGCACGCTCCCAAGTCATGCCGTTTTAACTCCTGTGTGATAATTTCTTCATCATTTATCAATTTGAAGGCTGAGTCAAATTTTATCAGGAAAGAAATTTGTGATGAGATTGAAGGGTTTGGGGATAGGAGTTGTTTTTTGCTTCCTTCTCCCCATTTCTTAAATACATATTTAATTCACTGCAGGCTGCTCACTGCAGGCAAAGGGGAAAAAATTGCCTTCTGCTGCTAACTACTTTCTGTGCTCTACGCAGTGCCATTTAACACAGCAGCAGAAAATGGGGAGTCCATTTTGGAATATTTCCCTATCTTGTATCACTGAATTGTAGTTTGGGTTGTCTTAAGGAATTTTCCCTATCTTCAGCACTGGGACAATAAGAAAGTGTTCCTAGATTCCATCCATGGTCAGGTCTCTGTTTTATGCTTTACTCCCTGAAGAAGAACCCTAAAAGATAAGGAAGTATTCCCAAATATTTCAACCATCATCATGGATACTTTCTGAAGAATAATAGAAAGGAGGAAGGGACACGACTTTACATCTGGTAGGCTTAACTAGTGTGCTTGATTACACCTACCAAAACAGTAAGGGGAACTTGGC
>JANHFK010000274.1:143860-154043 GCA_036250565.1 Sibynophis collaris
GAATAAGAAGGGTGAGGTAAGGTGGGGTGGGGTGGGAAGGGATCAATTTCTATAGTATTTGAAAGGCTCTTATGCAAACATCCTCGGATCCACTACCAAAAGCTCAAAGCTTTTAAAATAAACAACAGCAGGCTTATTGGATTCTGCTACTGATAGTTATTTTATCCAATTGAAATAAGGCTGTTTCTCAGAGAACAAAACCTATTTCCATCCTTTACAATCACTTCCAGAAAGCAGCCTAAAACAAATCTAGCCTTTGAGCTCCATCTAGAGGAAGAAGTAAATTAAAATTTATATTGACACCTATTTCAAAGTGGTACTTAAAAGTTCTATAAAACTTGCTTTTAATATTGATCCTTTAAAACAATTAACTTTCAAAACTCTCAGGTAATTTACTTTAGTTATCCTTCTAAAAATATTCCTTTCCTATTTTTAAGTCTTTTAGTCATTTGCATTCAAAGGGTTTTCTCACGAAACATTGGGCTGGAGAAGTCCACAAATCCTTCCCGTTTTCCAGCCCAAAGTTGCATGAGAAAACACTTTGAATGCAAATGACTAAAAGACTTAAAAGATAGGAAAGGAATATTTACATTTATATGTTTATTAAATATTTAATATACGCACCTCAAATCATATATTTATTTTTTTACATGTGACTTGATGTACCCAAACCATTACACTGCACCTTATGATTTAAGGCAGCTGAGCAGATAAGTAAGGAGAACATAGGCAGGTTTTTGTTTGTTTAAAATCACAATCTCTATTATGTAAATCATTCTACAACATGAGAATAGTTCAAAATAAGATTATACAACTGCACTAATTGTTCAGTTCCTGTATAGTGCCATGAACTATTAGAAAACCTACAAACATTGCAAACTGAGTGCTGGTGTGTGATGATTGGCAGATGGAATGGCCAAAGGATGACCACTCCTCCCATTTGTATTTTTGGAAGGATTTAGGAGAAACCATGGAAAAGTATATCTGAATAACTGCCCAGAATCTAAGCCTGGGAATACCTCAGCAGTCAGAAATAGAGTTAGCAAGAATGTTAGGGCCAGCGTATGGTATTATTAAGAGGATAAAGATGATGTGTAGAAATACATGAACTTATTTTTTAAGTTAATTAATACAAAATATTGTCTTTCCTTTCCTGTGTTAACCAAGTTTTTATATACTTTAACTGGTCTTGCATTTCACCTAGTTATGTCACCTTACAGATTTCTAAACCCTGAAGAGGATTTAGTGGTGGCAGAACAAAAGGTTATTAAAAACATTCCACCCAAGGAAGGAGGATGTGTAATATGCTGCAGTCCAGGAGTCACCAGCCCCCTGGTCACAGACCACCACCAGTCTGGTGCGGCAGAAACCAGGCCGCGCAAACAAGTGAAGCCCCATCCGTACACGCATGAGATGCAGGCAGCGGGTGAAACCACACACTTCCGGTCTGCGGAAAAACATTCTTTTCACAGAACTGGTCCCTGGAGCCTAAAAGGTTGGGGACCATTGCTGTAGCGAAAACACTTCAGCATCTGTACCTCACCCAATAATTATATAAATTTTAATGATTAGCCATTCATATTGATCAATATTTAGATCCTAAGCGAGAGGGATGAGAACATGATCTCTTTTGCCATTCACATACTTACTGTTAACATGGCAAACATGAGCTGGCACACGTTGAAAGCATGCCGCCAGTTGTGATACAGAACCATTCGGTAATTTTTCCTCACTGTCAAAAGCCACCTACACAGCGTCTGAAATGGAAAAGAAAAATTGCATCAGGAACAAGAACAAGTACAAATGGGTCCTCCTTCGCCAACACAAAAGCAGCTGATTATCTCTGCAGAGCAGATGGTTACCTCATAGTCAATTCTAAATTTCTGAACTATTCCAAGCTCCATGAACATCCGGAGGGCTGCTGCTATCATGGTATCCATATCAAGGGAGAAATCATCAAAGTGGACATTATCTATACCAAGCTCTGACACCAGAGGGATGTTTGCTGTCTGAAATTACACAGGGAGAAGGAAAAACGTATCAGGCACAACTCAGCAATGTTTGTACTCTCTTTTGTGTAATGAAACATTCTCTAGAATCTACATATAACTTGTACAGCAGCTATAACTCTCTGATGCAAATCTGAAAAAAAGAACATTTGAAATAAATTTTCTGTTTATGCTGAATTAAAGCTAACAAGTACTTCAATTGCATCAAGTTCCACTCATTTAAAATGCTTAACAACTTTGTTGTTGTTGTTGCAATACTATTTCAGCATTAATGCAAATCCTACGGGAGGAGAAATGCAAATTCATGACCTGGGAAAGAAAAAGTATGTGTGTGATGCAAATATATTCATTAAATAAAAACTTGTGTGACATTCCCAATTTTGCTGGTTTCTGATCACTGCTCATACATCAAGGAAATGTTCTGCTTTCTAGAAGATGCTTTTGATTGGCAGTGGGAGGAGAAGGAAGCTTACACAAACCAAGGCATGGAAAACAGCATTCATATTTGTCAATAAATGCACTTCTGTGAGCAGAGGGACAATGGAAGCACGGGAAGCAAACATAATAGAAATACCATCACATTAGTCTGCCTTAATAGCAGCTGAGTTTGGGGACTGGATAATAGATTTCTTGTTTTATATTATATGCATTTATGCCTGGCAAATACTCCTCTTTATGATCTACTATAGTAGTAAATAGAGTTATTCAGAAATGAATGTAAGTTTCAGAGGCCCATCTGAGATCTAGTAAAAATATGGCTTTAAGTTAAATCATAGTGAAAAATACACTGAATTGGGTACATAGCACAACGTTATTTTTTATTCTATTATCAAGTACTCTCTCTAGTGATGTCTGTTAAAAATGCAAATATTCATTAATAAATAACTACTGTAAGCCTTTCCATTTTTGAGAAAGATAGGAATAGACATTGTAGAAGTATACTGCAAGCTAATATTTTCTTTTGCTTATATTTCATGTATCATATACGAACATACACATAAAAATCATGGATTAAAGCTGGAAGCAGTGGTGTAACAAATATATAAAAGCAATTTCTGAGGAAGGTGGATTAGGAAGGGCATCAGCTGAAGATACCTTTGCTCACTAGGCTGCAGGACGTAATACATGGATAATCATTGATTTTGGTTAATGAATTGCACATCTGTTTTAACTAGAAAACGATATGATGAAAAGTTCTAGTGCATTCATATCAAACTCTGGTTGCTAACATATTTAACTTTTACCATGGACAATCTGAAAAGTGGCACAAGCAACCATGTTTATGGGTTTATGCCAAATAATGCTTCTAACAGAGAAAATTTAAGCTGTTAGCCAAAGAAATACAGTGAGGCACGAAGGTAAAAATTTCAAAGCATACAGCTATTTAGGTGAAACTTCTACTTTATTTCTATCATAGAAAATATGTAAAGCCTGGCAAGTTCAATTTACAAGAAAAGGGGATTTAATTTTATGCTGAGAAAACAAATATTAACTTTGGAAGTAAATTAAAAGCAAGAGAAATGCATTCTAAGCCTGATATTGAATTCTTTGTTTTCAACGTTTACAAACATTTCCGTATTTATACTACCAGAATTGCACAGCTGAAAGAACCTTGTGATTTTTGTTTACTTGGTAGTTTCTCAACAGAAGCAAAACCCTCTGGCTTTCCCTGATTGCTGCAAAAGACAACAGCAGATCTTAAATCTCTTCATAGGAACTGGCCCCAATATCAATTCTGTTGCTGTTGACCCTTTGAGTGAAATATGCCTCTGGCTCCTACATAATCAGTTGTCTGTTCAACAACACAGTAAGAGCTATAGAAAAACAAAACAGCGATGTGATAGGGATTCTCAGGAACTGAGAGACTTCAAAGAAAACTTGGTGGAAAGAAGAGGTGTGTGTTTCCTTGGGCTGCTGGTGAAGGCTCTTCTTAAAGGCCCAAGATCATCAGAAGCAAGCTGTTCCAGAAGGAGGCCCACCCTTTCTATGGTAGTTCATCACATTTTGATGAACCGAATCCAGTCAAATGGACCCTGCTAGACAACAGTCCTCTTTGAGAAGAGTTAGAGCCCGCACTACAATTTTTAAGAGCAAAATCAGTATATTAGGAAATAAATACTGGGCAGGAAAAAACAGTAAGTGCAACAACAACAACAAAAGCCAGTAGATGAACAATGGATAAAAGCTTTCATGCATTTTGGAAATATGGGTGCTCAGAAACATTGGCTTCTAGAACAATTTACCATGGCATGGATGCTCCTTAGAATGAAATGTCTCTTGTATGAATAATCTTTAGAGAACTTGAAAATCATGGGTTTCATTGACTGTCAGCTATAATTCTGGCTGTACTCAATTCTATAATATAAGGCTGGAAAACAGTAACAAATTCTTCACAAAATTCCTTCTATGGAAAAGGATTTGCTGGGGAATAGCAGAGAGCACTGCTTCTTTTTAATTTGGGGAGTAGGAGCTAAAACATTGTAATTAAAACAAACCTCGTGATCACATCAGAATCTGAGTGGTTTTTTTTTAATGTAATTTTATTTGGAACTCTTGGAAAAATTGACTTACAAATTAACATTCATAAATATGTAAATGTATTTGTTAGCAAGTCACAGATTATACACTTGGAAATCTGGTCACTTGTACACTTCAGAACTGCAGTTACGCATCTCGGTTTTCTACAATGTTTGTTTTTTTAAAAAAGCGAACTGTAAACATGCCCTTCAGTTTTTCTCTCTTTTTTTGTATTTACATTACTAGGCAGATCAGTGATTTAAAACTTCTGAGGAAAATATCCAAACTTCAGGGGAAGTATCCAGGTCTTTACAATGTCCACATTTGCAGTTAAAACAAAAGCTTCCCTGACAGATCATCCATCAACCTATTTGGATATTTCCCTGAATAAAATTGCATGAAATTGTCCACATGGTAAATCCAGAAATTATAATCCAAGCACTGCTAGCTATGCTTGGATTCAGCAATGACTGGTGTTGCTTGTTGAACATTTTTGGGGTGGAAAAAAGCTGTGAATATAAGTAAATCATACAATTTCCTGTATATGCATATATCCCTTCTACTATTCATATAGTTCATTTTCCCAGTCCTTGTTCTGTGCAAGTTGCTGAACAGTGAAAAGGTAACAATAAAATAAAATCAGAAGCATGAATTTTCCTGATGCTGCAGATGAGAAAAGCTATAAGACTATCTCAGCTGGAAAAATATAATAATATATAGCAATTTGATCATAAAGATCAATGAGCAAAACAAATCAAAGTTGGTATTTATGTTTTTTCATTCTTTATTTAAACAGAAGTCCAGTAATAAAAACAAGCACTAAATTGAAAGCGGAGAGATAACATTTTTATAAAGTAACTGTTTACTTATGACAGTAATTTTTAAAAATGCCAGAATTATGTAGGGCAATCAAAAGTTATTTGAATAATAGAGAAATATTATCTGTGTGCCTCAGCTGCTGTCATTCTCCTAGCTTTGAGAAGCAGAATAAGAAGAAAATCATAAGCTTTTTAATAATACAATTATAATTTATATTCTATAATATTGTAATAATTGAGTTATCATAAAAGATATCTGAATATATTATTTAAATGCTTGCTTATAACCACTGCTAATCTGAAATTCCAGCTCTTAAATATTATATATAGCAAAATGATTGCTTGGGAGTACATGGGAGGCATCATATATATCCTGAGGGCCCCTGAGTGAATCATAGAAATTATTCTTGTTCAGAGAACTTCCTGTTCAGAGATACCATCCAGTAATAATAATTCATAGCCTGGACCTAAGGCATCAAATTTAAAGCCCTTAATAACACATGATTCACTCAACAACTACAGTGATTCATTTAACAACTACGGCAAAAACGGTCATAAAATTGGATGTGACTCAATTAATTGTCTTGTTTACCAACATAAATTCTCAATTGTGGTCAAAAGTCGAGTAGTACCTGTACAAAGTTCTATTTATATTTTGCTTTCACGTTTTGGTGTATAATCTTATTATACAAAGATAAAGACCCTATTGTTTTAACGTTATAGTATTGTGTTGATAATGCTAGATTTTAGATATCTTTTATATCTAATAGGTTTTGCTCTTATTACAGTATTAAAATGGCCATAAGTCTTGTTGATGTACACTGGTTTACAACTAAAATAAAGATGTGAATCATTGAGATACCATTCCCCATTAATCTTAGCCTCTTTCAGCTATTAATAAACAAAATACTTTACGTGGGAGCCTTCCAGAGAAACACAGCTGTAGAGAGAGAGGAGGCAAGGAGGATGCACAAAGCAAGATATAACAAGGACTGAAGTTCGGATAACAAAGTCAAAACGTGTAATGAGTATAATTTTTTTAAAAGGCAATTCAGACTGTATGATAGATATGTGTCTTTTAATATTACAACTCATGTTAGATTTTGTATTATTATAATGGATATTCAGCATTTTCTTGAGAGCCCGTTTTCTCTGGCAGAGTGCTCAGGCCTCCACAGGTGCCCCTGACATGAGTGATGTCGAGCTGGCCATGCCCACCTCGGCCCCCCCAAGCCTCTCAAACACAACCCTGATGCAGCCCTCAATGAAATCGAGTTTGACATCCCTGGTCTGCACCATTGCAAGAAATAAATAGACAATAGGCTTCTCTTTCTGCAGTAAGTAATAATGGCTGCAATTATGGAGGAGAACAAGCAGGAAAAATCTCTAGATTTAGCATATTCTTTTTTTATCTTCCATAGGAAGAGTACTTGTCCTTGTAATGAAAAATGTCTTCCTCTCCGTCCTTTCTTTTCTTAACCCATTGTGATTCCAGTGTTGACAATCATCAAAGATTTCCAACACTACGACTCTGGTATCTGGCTCAGGATTAAGTGAGAAAACAAAGAAAGCTACATGTATTTGGCACACAACAATTAATACAGCTCTCATACAATCTGAGATGTGCAGATGATATGCTGACCTTCACAGTTTCTTATCTGGGAAGATTTTTTTTCCTTTTTGCATAATAGTGCATATGAACCAGGCCATATACACACTCTCAAACCAACAAAGCCCAAGTATATCTTTTAATATCTTACCACAAATATGAGAGATTTGAAAAGCCAGATTCTCTTTGCTGCTGAGAGAGGTGGGTGACAGAAAAGGGAACACGAACAAATATTCTAAAAGTCACAGTACTGCCTACAGGGCATTAGATGAATTCTAGCACACCATAACCCTTTCTTCAATTTGCATTAATACTGGTGTTATATGACACACTGCTCAGCTATAATTCAAACTATATAGAGGATGCTAGATTGCAGAAGGCAAAACTGGCTCAACAATACTATATTACAGTCATAAAACCATTGATTTTTACATATGGAGGTCATTATCTTGTTCAACTTCATTCTGTGCAGGACGTTATAAACGTATATAAAATTATAAATAAACACCATTAAAAAGCAAAGCAAAAACTGAAAATGGCAGCAACTAATTAACACACACATACAGCCGAAAAAATGTTTTAAAAAATCTGTCCATAAGTAAGGAAGCAAAGGACCTGCCAGTAGCATAATCCCAGATAACATTATTTATTTAACCACATAATTTTTTTTCCAGACAACTGTGGTTGAAACTGTACTGATAGAATATTTGTAACTCAGGTTGAATTGTAGGATCCTTGGTGCTCTCTGAGCTTGGTTGTTTCCTTGCAGACATTTCATTATCGAACAAGGTAATATCATCAGTGCCCTGATGATGTTACTTGGTTTGGTAATGAAACATCTGCAAAAAAAAGCAGGGGTATACTTACTTATTCATATGACTATGTATTATCTTTATCAAATATCCATCAACAACTTTCAATATTTTATAGATCAAACAAAAATAAAATCTAAATGCTATTGCTAATTAATCCATCCAAGTAATGCTATCAGAATGGAATGGATTAAAAAAATATTTTCCCCCCAGAAATGTTCCTGACTTTCTTTTTTGCTCAAAGGAATTCATAAGCTGTAAGCTTCTTAGTACTAAGTTCCAGTTTATTCTGCCACTAGGAGCTGATAAAGAAAGCAGATCTCCATGGCTTGACTCTCTAACAATAGTCAACATATAAGTAACTATGCTGTATTTACTACTCCTAGCAATATCATTTGGATGGTTAGCTAAATTCTATATTTTATTATTTCTCTGTTAAACAATAAATACTTTCTCTTTTATAATCATATTCATACCATTTTTGTATAAATGTACAAATATCCTTCTGTGTGCAGTAAGATATATTGTAATCATTTTCACAGAGATAATATATCATATACTATACTCATACAGTATTTTCCCCCTGAGTACTATGCACTAAAATATTTATAAGTATGTAAATATATTTACCTATTTTAATAAGCATCCATATCATGTCAACCCTGAATTACAAATGTTCTCCTTTATTATGACTAGTGCTACACTTCAGGTCCAGCCCCCAGCTCCTCTAGCCCTATCCATGACATTGCTGCCTCTGATCTGGACCACAGAGCTTTGTTGCCCAACCTACAAGCATAATTGTTTAAAGAGGTATCAACAGAAGGCAGGATTGCGGAGAAGTTTCTGGCTATGCTGCGAATCAGGCAGAGCCAGCGTAGTTAAATTGTAAAGAGGGCCACGTTAAACTAGACACAGAGAGAACTGATGTTTGGAAAGCAGCTGTGACTGAGAAGATATTTATTGAAGCAGTGTCTCTTGCAAAAGCCTCATGGAATCCTTGCCATGAACAGTTCTTGATTCCGCCTGAAACTCAGCTTTAGAAATACATCTTCTTTGGTGAAAGTTTTCCTTGCTGCCTTCTTCTGATTACATGCTCATTATTGCTTGCTTGTAGAAGCCTTTTAAGGTGTATGACCTCAGACTCTATTTACAACCTAAGCCTGCTGCTTTAACTGCCATTGATTACAGTTAAGTGTTTCTGGTTGCAAAGCCTGGACAAGTGAGAGAATTAGTACCGTAGTTACTGGCTGCTCTGTCAGCACCTGTATATTGACCTACCCTGGAAGGTAGTTCATTGTCATTTTTCTTCTTCTAGTGTTTGCGTTTGACAGATCGGACTGAGACTTGCACTTTTGAATTAGATAAACAATGGAATTGAGCTTGATCAATTCTACATTATCGCCTCTACCTCTACTTTGGCAATCCTCTTCCTTTGTGACCTTAATGTGAAATAAGCCAGTTGCTAATTTGCAAACTCTGGTCAACTGTGACAGACCTGGGTTATCCTGGACCACAGAGTTGACTGCAAAAAAAAAGGAAAATGACTTGAGCCAAGAAGAATGAGTCTTCCTGCCCACTTCAGTCAAATATGGTCCTCACCAAGCTGCCTGTGTTATAAGAGTGGCCTCTATAGCGGTGAAATCCACTTATCTTCACTACCGGTTCGGGAATGGGAGGGTGCACATAGTGTGCGCACACCTCTTCTGCGCATGCGCAGAGGGTAAAAAATGGGACATAATGACATCCCGGCAGGTGGGCGGAGCTTCCCGCTACTGGCGCTATCGGTTTGCCAAGCTGCATAGAACCAGCCGGATTTCACCGCTGAGCTACACCCTTGAAGAAATGGTACTTTAAAGCACATGAAACTCACTCAGATCCTAGTTGATGAAACAAAATAAAGATTATATAAGAGAAATAATAAGTATACCAAGAAAATATAACAGCACTAGAAAGACACCTTCACTGAATCCTTAGGTACAAATGCTAATGACCTTGAAAAAGGAACTGAGGCTAAATTTAACCTAAAGGAGAAAGGCTTTTACAAAAGGTCTATTTAACTCTGTAAAGATCTACTCTGTAAACACAGAAGCCAACCTATGTGATTTGCAGAGGCCATTATGAATATCTCGTCCTCCTCCTCCTTCTCTCCCTATCTCTCCCTCCCTCCCTCCTTGGATGAGAGGGAAAAGAGGGGGATTCTAAGATCAAATTCTGATAATTTGGGAGCCTAGGAGAACATATGGCCTTGCAATTATTCCTGTTTTCAACAATACGTAGGGTGTGTGGATTCAAAAAAGTATTTTTGATATGACTATTCTATATTGGTGGGATATTAATATAAATGCTTTATTTCTCACTGCTACTTTGATTTTTAAAATAAATGTTAAAAATGTCTTCATTAATAAGGCATTGATTGTT
>JANHFK010000274.1:163636-179524 GCA_036250565.1 Sibynophis collaris
TTGAGCTGACTCGGTCTCATTGGCTGGAGGACAAAGACAACCCACTTCTGGATGCTGTTCCTGTCGCTATGGAGAAAGGAGTGGTGCGGTGACCTAGAAGTGGATCTCTCGCCTCACAATCAGGAGGCTGTAGTTCAATCCTAGGTAGGGGCAGGTATTTCTCTCTCTGGGCACACGGAGAATATATCTGCTGGAAAAATAAAACTCAGCATTGGCGACAGGAAGGGCACCTGGCCCTTAAAACACTCTGCTAGCTCCATTCAGTTGCCCAGACTCCACCCCGCAAGGGATTATGGGGTCGTTAAAAGAAGATGAATGATTTAAAGGGGCTTGTGAAATCATCAGATGGAAGCAAAAATAAATCCAACGCACATGATTAAGGATTCTTCTCCCAAAAAACCAGTAATCTCAGAAATTGAAGATGGTATCTACGCTTCTAAAATGTACTTACTGAGTGGCTGCTTGTCAGTTGTGAAGCCACCAAAGAGGAAGAGATGATCTGAGGAAATGGTGGTCAAAGAATGCCAAGATCGTCCAACAGGGCAAATGCCCTGTGCAACTCTGTGGGGTGGGGGGGAAGAAGAACACACCAAATAAGAAAACCAAGGTTCACACGGGCAGAAATGTCTACCTTGAGTGTAAAATTGTAAACTGTCTCAAAGGTACTTTTTATTTTAAGGGCAACTGGACTTTCTGATTTTTATTTTAAGACATTTTGCTTCTCATCTAAGAAGCTTCTTCAATTCTAACTAACAAAATGTCTTAAAGAAAAATCAGAAAGTCCAGTTGCCTTTTTTTAAAAACAAACAAACCCACCTTTGGGACAACCATGATCTGGATGACTAAGAACCACTACAGACAAAACTATAAACATTTTACAAGTGGTGGATAAAAATGCAGAACTTTATAGAGCTCCATAGATTGTGAGAGAGATCTGTCAAGTTAAAAATGAGAAACATTTACATTGTGGAAATTCTTGAGACCCAAAGAGTTTTCTAGTGAACGATGAATTTTTTGAAGAAAATTCCGTATGCTGTGATTCACCTAATACTAAGTGTAATACTGCAAATGGAGCCCTGGAACCATTTTCAAGAAAAAAAGTGCAGAAAATATTTTCCTGGAAAGGTCACACCCTTCATGTGAGAAATGGCCAAAACCTTAGAAATTACCTAGAAGGGCAGGATATAAACTTTGTAAAATGAAACATTCCATGCTGAAAGGAAGCACAATTATGAAGGGAAAGAAAAACCTACTTACATCTCCTGCCATTCCCATGTTTCCAGATTAAGAAAATAAAGATCATTCATTCTAGATTCCTGAGAAGAGAGGGAGAGGCGTGGATTTAGTACTGTTGGTCCTCCAAGAGGAAACAATACCTCCATTCTGCATTCCTACTCACTCGATATCTGCCTCCAAAGACATATCCTCTGTTTCCAACTGTAGCACAAGCATGGGCTGCTCGGGGTGATGGTGATTTACCCTGGGAGGAGAATTCCAGAAAATATTATTCTGAAGGCAATTGAGAAAAGGGAATATAACAGAATTCACCAACCTTTCTGGCTTTGCGGAGCAGCAGTGGGGTGACACGGGGACTGGGGGACACACAGGGAGGGGATGGCTTTGCACATGCGCAGATGGCAAACATGTACAGCTCCATTTCCACGAGTGACATGCACGTGCGCCTGCCTCTCATGCAAATGGAGCACACATGTATGCGCTCATTCACTGCTCATGCAAGTGGAGATGCACATGTGTGTGCATTTGCCCACTGTTTCTGTGCCCTGGTTGCAAACAGCTCATGGCCTAGAGGTTGGGGACTCCTGGAATATAACATTGTCTCAAACATACTCTTTACATCACTTTTCTCCAATCTGATATTCCCAATATATAATGGAATTAAAACTTCTACCACTCATACTGAGAATGACAAATGGTGTTTCAGTTTAACACAACTGGAGAACGCTAGGTTAGGGAAGATACAGATAGTCAAAAGGTAGTCCCCAATTTGTGGCCAATTGCTTACTGATCGTTCAAAATTATGATCCTCCCTGGTATAAAATTGTGCCTGTCTTCCCTTTGTTTCCCAGGCCACTAATAGAAAAATCTCTCTTCCACATATAACATACTATAGTCTTATCTCTGCAGGAGCCCTGAGAGATAAACCAGCTGTTTGTACCATTTTTGTAATTAACAACACAATAACAAAAACCTAGCAAGGGGGGACAGGATTGAGAAAGCATTGCTGATATAAATCTACTAGAAGCAAAGGTAAGAGTTGAACTGGGACTGTTACTGTTAATTAGCAAACCACTGGAGCACTTTAAATATACACCAATAGAAAGATTGGTGCCCAGGTGATCCACATTGGGAGAAGGCAGAATCCTGGACATTTGGCAGATTAAAGCTGCCACAGAGAAATTTATTTGAGGGTTACCGTAGTCACAGGCTGGCTCCAAGTAAATGACTCTGTATCTAGGACATGTACGTGATTATTCCACCCTCTGGGAAGACCTGAATTCTTGAACCAGAAACAGACACAAAGTTATAATGTTTTCTACAGCCAAATATTTCAACATTTCTAACTAAAGTAGCATGTCTAGAATTATTTTTAAATCATTCCTTTTTCTTGACTTGTGAGTTGCCTTGCAGATATTCAAGTTGGCAGAAAGACAGTCAAACTGAATGAAAATTATTAAGTCATTTGTATACTTTTTTAAAGGGGTGTTTTAATTGTACGTTTTATGTCTGTATGTTTTTATCTGACTTGTACACCGCCCTGGGTCCCAATAGGGAGAAGGGCGGTATAGAAATAAAAAATTATTATTATTATTATTATAAAAGTGTTACAGGAGGGTACATTCGGTTCTTTTTGCAGTTTTGTGGGGTTTTTAACACCTGGCCTACTATGGAAGCAATTAGCTTTCAAAATCATAGATCTTTTAAATCAGGGTTGGCTGCATCTAGGAGGAAGTGGGGGAGAACATGATGTCTCACTGCATATCAACAGTTCTAGACAGGTTAAGATAATCCCCAAAATGAAACAAAACTGTATTTGCTTCTATGAATAGAATTCTTGAGTAATTGTACTGTCTTAGATGACATGTTTTTCATATTGACGAAAGTCAGGACTAGGAAGGCAGCAACGCAGGCAGCAATTTCTCAAAATCTTTCAAGTCCTTCCCATTTAGCAGAGATTAAATTCTGAACAATTCCTATGCAAAATCCTTTGGGGATAAGTTTGGCCTTCTTGTTACTTAGAACCTTATGGGCCTCTTTCAAAGGGAATCCCCTTTTCTCAACTATATTCAAAATGTAGCCATTAAGCGGACTTAAAAACAAAGCCTGCATTTGTTATTGAGATATAACTCTTTCCACACAATTTCATGAATGCAAAGATGGTAAGAAGAAACACATCTTTGCCAAGTCGTGGTTGAGTTCCAACTTTCCATTAAAAAAATTCCAGCTCAGAAAAATAAAATGAATTACCCAAAAAGAGGTTTCATCAAACTCAAAGGTTCCAATCTGCTCCACATCAGGGTAATAGCCATAGCCACCAAAGAATATAAGTCTGTTCAAAACGATATAAGGGGGGAAAAAAATCAACCACAACAATAAACTATCATAATAGATTACTGTAATGATAATATTTTATATTCAGTAGAGATTTTGCATTTAAATTAGATAGAAGAACCATTTTTGGTGCATAGGGCTTACACAGTGTTTTGTGAATAAACAAAGGGAATAGGGAAGGGAATCCAAGTGAGTAGCTATGAGATTAGATGACTTCATGACAAGTGATCGTATATAATTGTTAGTGAGTATGACTACTGGGATTTATGGCAGTTGTAGTACAATACACCTAAAAGTATGGGGATGATATTTCAAATGAAGTTTTTCAGATTTTTTTATATATTTCAAAAAGACGTTCAAGACTGCAATAGTTCATAATGTTCATAAACTGCTTCTAACAGGGAAATTGGACAGGACATAATTACATGCTCCCTTTTTGGATATCAAAAATTCTCAACAGTTTAGATTAATTCTCTAAGTGAAATGAAATCTATGCAATGTCAGGTGGTTTCGATTGCTGCTGATAGTTTCAATTAATATAACATTTTAGATGACTGATTCTTATTAGTAACTCCAACGTTTTAAATTATTCTCAAATATTGGTAAGCTGTATTGGTTTTTAGTTTTATGTTTACATTAGAATCCCTGTCTGAAGCCACCACTTAGAAATGGTTACATACAAAATGATCCAGTTACAAGAATAAACTGAGGAAAATGGAGTAAAGCAGTTCCATTTTTTTCCATTTCCATTCCAACTTTTAAACATAATATAAAAGTTCATTTTTCTGATTTTTTAAAATATATATATATATATATATAAGTAGCAGAATATATCACACAATTGTTTCCAAGAAAAAAATAACAGATTTTTGGAATAGTTGACAGTTGCTTACTTGTTTCTATAAACCCATACTCCGAGCTTGTCTTTTGATGATGGAGGAATACCCTGGCAGTCCACTCTGACCCACTGCAACACTCCGTCATTTGATCTGGAATTTAGCATGTAGAACTGCAACGAAATAAAGAGACAGGCAAAGTTATCTTAAATGTTATACTTCCACATCATTTAAACAATATCAAGTTATATTCCCTCATTATCCTTTTGTTGTCATTCCATTGTAAATGTTTATTATTTAAAATTGTTTCAAATTATAACAAATTATTTCAAGGTATTTCATCTCTTACTACATTACTTAAAAGCATTTAAGATATATCATTCCCTTCTTAGTCCAATTAGCTCAATAGTACACAACAAAAAAGAAAGAGAGAAAGAGAGAACTTTTAACCCATCTCTATCATTATGTTTGCTTGTTAATTTTATTTTGGATATACACCCCTCCCTTTCTTTGTCTCAAACTTTGACTGCCCATCTCCATTGTCCTCCAAAATTCCTCCTCCTGGTGAATCTTCCCCCTTTTCTCTTCTTTTTGCTTTCCATTTCCTCTCTTTAAATTTCTTAAATTTACTCTTTCTCCTTGGTATTTCTCCTACCCCTTTTGTCTTCTTTTTCCCTTGCATTCCTTTTCTTAATATATATTCCCTTTTTTTCATTTTTCTATTCTCACTGTAAATTCCAGTGTAATATTTACGCTTTTCATTTTTCATGTCTCCTTATCTTTGTTGAGCTCTGAATACTTTACCCCCTATTTTCTCTTTATTTGCACAATTCTTTTTATTCTTCCTATTTCTCTTTTTCTTATCTTTCTTCCTGTTATTGATCTTGCCTTCCCTTCCTTTTCCTTTCCTTATTTTCGTCTTCCATTGTTTCTTGTCTTGCCTTGGAGAATAGGTTGACCCCCTCCCCTTTTCTTTGTGGCAGCCCCTCAAATATTGGAACACCGCTATCATGTCACCCCTAGTCCTTCCTTTCACTAAATTAAACATACCCAATGGAAGTCAACCCATGCTGAATACTCAATTGGGTGGATAAATCAGCAATGCTGCAACACAAGATTATGGACCAGGCTTGTTGATCAAACTAAGGTACATGAACTTTGGTTAAACCTATCCCTGCGTCTTTGCTGAACTTTCAGATTGATGAAAATGCTGGATTTTCCCCTCAGCTACGCAATGGGAAAGCAGTTGTTTTCTTCAGAGAAACTAGGAATCACCCAGATTCATTCACTTACTTACATTTCTACATCTCCAGCACACAAGATCATGCAGAGTGCATACTATACCTGAATTTAAGAAGGCAATGGTATTGGTATTGTTTGCATTTACTCCTAGCCTCACTCTTTGTTGCATCTCTCACCTAGAGCAGTCAAACCCAGAATGGCTCCCCCTGTGCTCCTAAGGGCTACTGCTTCACACCAAAGCTCAGTCTCTCCCATCATCCATGACAAATCCCTAGTGATGTACTGGCTCAGGCTGCAACATTCAAAGTGAATTTTGAATTGTGATAGGGGAAACAACATTCCAATTGGAAGAAGCAAAAGAAAATTCTGGACCTTCACACACCATCCAGAAGACTGCTAAAAAAAAAAAAAAAAGACACATTTTATTCCGCACTTGAAATAAACATTGCAAAGGGGCATGTTTTATTCTGAGCATGATTGTTTTTCACACGGCTGGCTCCTGTTAATCAATCTCTGGGCCACTTTTTTGGGAGCATTTGAGAAAAAGTTGGACGTGGTAGAAAAATGGAGATGGACCAGGAATAATGAAAAGAGTAGAATAAAAAAAATATCTCTTGATCAAAAACTGTGAGTGAACATTAGATAAATCTTAAAATGTAATTGTAAAGTAAGCAATTTAATTTGAGGTTCTGTAAAGATTTATAAAGCAATATCACGAGGCACAGTATTTATATTATAAAGCAGACATAAGAAAAAACGAGACTATGTGCAGTTGCAAATACTGATGGAATTATTACATTGTAAGTATTTCATATGCAAACATAATCACCTGTATTCATTTTTAAACCAAATTGAAAGAGCAAAGTTCGGTCTGTTTTCAGAATAGAAGATTCAATCTTCCATTTTAATTTTATTATTTAATTGTCTGATTATCGCTCAATGAATGCTGAAGCAGACTACAGCAATGCAGATTCTAAAAGTATCTGCCACCACTAATACACAGGTGGTCCTCGACATGCAACAGTTCATTTAGTGACTGTTCAAAGTTACATCACTGAAGAAAGTGACTTTTTCACACTTACGACTGTTGTAGCATCCCCATGGTCACATGATTTACATTCAGATGCTTGACAACAGATTCACATTTATCATGGTTGCAGTGTTCTGGAATCATGCGATTGTCTTTTGCAACCTTCTGACAAGCAAAGTCAATGGGGAAACCTGATTCACTTAACAACCATGTTACTAATTTAATAACTACTGTGATTCACTTAACAAATGTGGCAAGAAAAGTTGTAAAATGAGGCAAAACTCACTTAAGAAAACATACATTTTGGGTTCAATTGTGGTTGTAAATTGAAGACTACGTGTACTGAAATCAGATAATCCAAGATGATTCTATTATTTTTTTTTACTTGGAACAACATTATAGGAAGGTGTCATCTATAGAAATATATATACTGCATTGGTGAGTTCCTACCGGTTCACTCTGGATCTTGCGAACTGGTAGTAGCGGTAATGGGAGGCTCCGCCCACCCACCCATCATGTCAACACGGACACTCTGGGCATGCGCAAACTCCTGTTGTGAACCGGTAGCGAAGGTAAGTGGAACCCACTCCTTATATACTGCACTGAATAGTGTAATTAAACTGCATCAATTTGACATGTCTTACCTCAAAGAGTCGCTGATCAGCATCGTCAAAAGGTTTTCCATCAAGTCTATTCAGCACCTGAGCAACTCCTTTACAAAGAATTAGCAAACATAGTTAATTTTATATTTTAAAGGAAACTGTGTATTTACAATGATAACCATATATATAAATAAATTAATAATAATGGATAATAAAAATAATGGAGGAGAAATGCCACAAAACAAGAATTCAAAATTCAAAAACCACAAAGCCTTATTACTTGCATTATAAATGATAAATGCTATTATACCAACAGCATCTGATACTGGATTACTAATATATTCATCAAAGCTTGAATTCAGCTAAATGAAACAACTCAAAATAGTAGCTTTTCTCCTTCCATGCTGGCTGAATTAGATTTAGCTCTGAGTGTCAACTTATTGTACAAATATTATTTGTGTATCTCATTTTTAACATAATAAATTCCATGAGACAGTAAATTATAATTAATTTGGAAGCACAGCAATCTGTTGCTTGCCAATCTTCTTTTCTTCCTAATCCTTCTTTTACTTGCTGGATCAGTACTTGAAACTTCAGAAATAGGCTTTTTTTTTTTTCCAAGCAGAATTTATTTTATTTTAATTTATTACTACCATTAATAATTAATAAATTAATTACTAAAACAGCCAGCAGTAAAGTTTTGTTACAGTTCTATTGTTTGTGTTCACATCTTTTATACTATTTTATACGGACATGAACAATATCACTATATATTTAATTTGAAAATCTACAAAAGTTACTTATTATTACAGTACTACTGCAGTAATTAATTGATAGTGAATTATATCATATCAACACATTAACACATTTTACATTTTAAAAAGTATTTTTAGTATTTTACCAATTATTTGGTGACTGTTATTCCATATAGGTACACAGAGTACAGATCTTATGTGAAAGCCAGACATCTGATCAACCTAGATTAAAAAAAACTTTCATCAACTACCATAATATATGATTTAATCTTAATCCAAAATGTATACAGGTAGTCCTTGATTTACGACCACAATTGGGACTGCAACATCCGTCACTAAGTGAGATGGTTATTAGTAGAGTTGCAGCTGATTTGCAACCTTTTTTCTGCAGTTATTAAGCGAGTCATGGACTCTTTAAGCAAATCCAGTTTTCCCCATTGACTTTGCTTGTTGGAAGCTGCCTGGGAAGGTCACAAATGATGATCATGTGACCCTGGGACACTACATAATCCTAAATACACACTGGTTGCCAAATGCCAAATTTTGATCATGTTACAACGAGGGTGCTGCGACAATTGTAAGTGTGAAGATCAGTTGTAAATCATTTTTTTCAGCACCGTCGTAACTTTGAACAGTAGCTAAATAAATGATCGTAAATTGAGGACTACCTGTATCATCATTCCCTTGCATATTTTTAAAAAAGTGCTAATTTGAAATGATAACACGATTACATGAACACTAGGCAAAATGATATGTATCAATGCATCTTTATTGAACACATCTCAGTTGTACTGAAAAGCTTTTCTTCCTGAACTTCAGTGATCCTTTTTTAACCTGTTTTGTATTTTAATAGTCTTTGCTACTTTTCATCATTTTAAGCAATTATTTATGGCATATGGAGTTCAACATGTGATTTTTGCTGTGCTGTAAATGAAGTAGTTGCTGGACCCTTTACTAACAAATATTATAAATAAGTTTCCAAAATGGTAAAGACATTTCAGAAATAAAATACATAATAATTTTACTTGCAATTCAAGTAGTGCAGGAAAGGAACAGAAACAAAATCTGATGGCAAATCCCAGTTCTTAGCTTTCTTGTATTTTAATGAGATGTTATTTTAATAATAAAGACATTTTGTCTTCAATAATCATTTTTCCTGAAAATTGACTTTGGAGTTTAAATATTAAATAGCAAGACAATCCCATCAAGAATTAATTATTGCTTCTTCTGCCTCATAAAAAACAAAATTCCTTCTCTAAATAAGTTGACAGCATTTTTATTAATGCATCTTTAAGGAAATGTAAAACAAAAATTAATCAGCTGCATTACATATTAATCAAAAGAGCATATGTGAAATTGTAACTCTACATTCAGTAAGAATATTATATGCTTTATTTCAGCATGCCTTTTGGCAGGAAATATTGCCTAGGCATTAATGACACTTTTTCAATGACTGAATTAATTACCTCCAGTAGTTTTCTCTGTAAAATGGTTCTGAGCATTTATATTTCAAATATAATAAAAAAATCTATTATGAAGGCTTTTAGAGACATTTCTTGACAAACTTCCTATAAACAGAAGACTTTGTAAAAATGTCACTTTTGCTCTTTTAGCTTTGTATGGATTGAGCTGCTGTAAATTCTCACCTAATTCTCCACCAGGCTCCCACCCACAAAAACACTCAAACTAAACTATTTTAGGGCTCTTTGAATAAAGTAAAGGAATTAAGAATGCCATAATTGTAGGAAATTCTGGTACTTGCCGCATCTACTGTCAATTGTGATCTGATATTTCCAGAAAGTACTGAAGGCTAAGAAACTGTGTAATGGAGCAAAACTTTAACAGACTGATTTGAATTAACTAGGCAATTATTTCGATACAAAGATCCAATGCTTATTCTAAAAATGACTAAATCAAATGGAGAAAAGATGCATTCAGAAGGCAAATCTTAAAAAGTATTGTGGATGCGTGGGAGACGATGCAATTGAATCATGACCATGCAATTGAAGCCCCATCCCATGTAATATGTGCAGAAGGGATGTGGCTTCAAACACATATGGTCATAGGCACCATCTTGACTTTTTTTTTAACACACCATGAGGATGTTTCTATAAATCTTGTAATTTCTTCCAGGTCTGTGATCAGATCATAAAAGATACATTCAGCTATCATTACATTTGATAAATATGATTAGCTATTAAAAAGCTCTCCAAAATTTTGAGTATCAAAATAATATAGAATGGGATACTTGTATAAGTCAAAAATATCTTACTTCTGCATCAAAGCGAGGATCTTGATAAGCATCACTGTTGTTCACTGGAAGGCCAGTGGAAGCTACAAGTTCAGCAATGCTATTATTTACTAGCCAGTCTGAATAAGATGCTGATGATTTCTCCAAATTGTCTCTGAAACTATTAAGAAGAGCAAGGGAAAAAAGAATGTAGTCACTATTGGTTCAAGATCCACTTTAATATATAAAAACCATCATCTTGTTTCAGAGTAACCTTTAAAATTTCAGACCAGCTTAATTGCATTTAGATAACCAAAAATGGGCAGATAATTGTATTGATTTGCTCTTGGTATTTATATCTGTACACAACTGGGGGAAATTGTTAGAGTGACACAGAAAAATGATTTGTGCTTTCCTTTAGTTATGCCTTTTATTCTATTTTGTAGCACATTGCTTATCATTATTCTACTGTATATGGCCTATTGGCTAATCAATAAATAATAATTACAACAACCTAGGTCTTGGAAAGACCTCATTGCATATAAGGGCCAACACCAGCTAAAGAACCAGCAGGTAGGACTTCACATTATTGTGAACAAATAATATGGGATTTCCAAATACAGGAATGAAGGCGAATAGACGTGTCCCAGGATAATGTTGCAGGATCCAAACTAGGTTTGTCACCAGGACCAGTCTTCCGAACTTTCGGACTTATGCCAGAGACCATCCTCAGGAAACTTGTCTCTAGCACAGTGTGTGCTTAGGCTATTCTGTGTGGTATTTATATGGTGCCTGTGATGTGTGGCTTTTTAGATTTTGATTGGTGTGTTGATGCTGGCTTATTAAGTCATTGGCTGTTGTCTCCTTGGGCTGCCAAGCCTTCACCTCCCAAGTACTTGATAAGCTGGTGGTAAATCAGCACTCCTGTTGACTGAGGAGGGATCCATTTCCCAGGCTTCAATTACATCCCTTGGCTGTTTTTGTGCCTGTTCATCCAACAATCTTAGCTGCAAAATTGAATGTATGTCCTTGTTCACTGCAATGTGACAGAGCAGATACAATATTCTGCCTCTATAACTCATTCCCTCGAATCAGTCACATATCTCAAGCAAGCTTGAAGTAAAATTTCAACTCTCTTTCGCTTCTATTGCTCTTAAAAGCATAGTTTTCTAGAGTCCACATGCATCTGTTTTCTGCCTGCCACTTATTCCATCTTGCAGCTCATATTTCTTCCAGACAAGGCTAGAAATAAATCTTTGAATGATTTACATGAAACATTTGTATTTGGTAAACACATCTCCCCAGCAATGTTGATTAGTCACCATCAAGGGAAGAAATTGTCCATTCCAAAAGCAATCTGTCCTTTGTCGGGTGAGGGAAGGCACTTACAATTTGTTTTTGCTTCTCTTTAATCCTTTATTTCTCTTTTTGCTATTATTTACCTTGGCTAAATATAATGCCATCAGGGGTATACTTAGTCCTGACTCAACTATGTTGTATCCTGATAATTTGATTTCTTGGAACCAGCTAATAAAGGTTTACTCTGTCTTATCTCCTTCTTATTCTTGATTTCTTTAAATTGTCTTGGTATCACCTTTCTATTTATCTCATTGAAAAACAGTAGTGATTTTGTAGTTCCGCAGAGGCAAAGATTGTTTTGGAACACACATACTGTTAATGTTAGTTTACTTTTAATGTTAGTTTACTTTTCTTTCCTATTCTCATATTGTTTATTCATTGTTTTATTACAAAATATTAACACAGAACTGATTAATGAAGTGTCTTTTTTTCTCTTTCCTCCTAGTAAAACTAATATTCTTTTTATAATCCTTCATCTATAGCAACCGATTGTAGCTCTAGAACTTACTAATAAAAGGAATTTGTCTCCATATTTATCATGCTGCAATAGTGAGATTTGTGAAGATTGAGTACACTTTTACAATAGTGCAGTATATGTTGAGTTGAAAGGTAGGATGGCAGACAGGGTTAACATTTACAGGCAAGAGCAAGCCAGGATCTGTTTTTCGGGTCTTGTCTGATAATGAAATTCATGGAAGTCAATCATACAACCGTATTTCACAGCAGTAAGATTTGACTGGCAGACCAGAAGGAGCAAATCCAACTATAAACTGAGCATCTATGAAACCCAGGCCAATTCCCAGTCAGACTTGCTGGATCTGAGATGCTTTCTTTATGGAATTTGGATTTTCCTTTAAATGCCCCAGCAATAAACTCAAGATCATAAACTAAACTGTTTGTTTTTCAAATAAAGAACTCAGAAATCCATACTTGAATAAAATATTACTGAAAACAAAACCTAGTCTCAAAAATGCATCTACAGTTTTCTCTAGGCATCTCTTCTCTCTATCCTGAAATCTTCCTTCATTCCCTCACAATCTCTAAATAAAGGAAAGCATAACTAGGAACAAAATATATTATGTTCTGTTGTTCCATTTTATAGACCCTGTAAAAGAAGATTCCAAATTTGTTTTTCCCCTAACAATTTTATTTTCATGATTGATTGCTCTACATAACACACTCAAGGATTACTGCATATTATTAAAGAAATGTAGAAATAACATGAATATCAAATGTTTCCTATACAAACTATACAAGAAAGATTACAATAAGCAAATTCAGAAAACATCAGAATCCCTAATAAGTCTAGCTAGAACTCAGTTGGAATCTCTATTGGGGGAAAAAACTAAGAAAAACAGAAACAGACACATGGAAAAACGGTGATTAGGGTAAACATGATATGGTCAAGGCAAATTTTTCAGGTTCAACACTATTTTGCAGACAAGAAAATGTTTTTTATGTTACAGAGAATAGCAGCCCATGGTTTTCAGCTTGTGTTCCAAGAACAGTATATATGTCAAATTTATTTCTGAACTTTTATTTCTACATAAAAGTTAGAACCAAATGTACATGTTAAAAGTTCATGGGAATTATATAAGTCAAACTTCATATTACAACATCATCAAAAATTCCCAAGTTTCAATGAACCTCTAGATTGGCACCTTTTATTTTATACTAAACATACCTTTATTTCTTCCCACTGTTTTCCCTGTAATATTTTGTGCATGAGATACAAAGGCCTTATATAATAACATGGCCCAATAAGTATTAAAAGTAATTTTAAATATTAAAAACCTGGCTTTATTTTTTAAAGATGTTATTTAATTAGACCCATCTTGTCATTAAGGTACTCCACTATTTAAGTTGCAGGAGTGGGATGGCAGGAGAGAAGAAACAGCTCAAAGTTTTAAAGTATCATGAGAATGTTTGCACAGCTAAATAATGTCCACTGCTAAAAATGAAATAGAAATAACCCAAAAATGCATGAAAGTTGGCTGGAAATATTGTATAACTCTTCAATAATCACATCAATCAATCTATCAATACAGTGAAAGCATCTTCAACTTGTTGAAGCTAAGTAACGTGGATGTGGTTAATAACTGGATGAAGTCCATATGGAATGCCCTTGGCAGAAGGAGACTTAATCAAATCTTTTAGTCTGCTAATTATGCTAAAGTAACATCTCATGTAATCATGTCACAGTTTTGCAACTGTTTCCCACATAACAGAAATGCAACCAATTATACCATCTGAGGAAGAATAATATTTTCTCTTCTACAACATATTGAGCATAAGGGCATAAAAATATATAATACTTTTACAACAGTAGAACAAAAGTGAAGGAAAGTATGACAGCTGGGGGTAACAAATGAAAAATTGTGCAAATAATTAATTAAATACAAGGACCTCTTATTTGGATTTCTAGAATGAAGGTGAACTTGAAAGAGCTTTCCACAGACAGAATTTTGTCCTATAATCTAGGTTTACTCCTAAAAAGAAGATTAATTATAAAATAATAAAATCTAACCTATTTTCTGTATCAGCAATGCACTTTGGAGACATCAATTCAAAGGACTTGGTAAATTTTACCTCCTGTCAAGGTAAAACATGTGTAAATGTCATACATTGCAAATTTATTATACAACATTAGAAAAATACATAATCACGTTATAAAAAATAAATATGTGCCCTATTTATACTCAAAGCATAACGCACATTCTTTTAATCCTATCTACATAATAAAGAATTAACTGAATCCTTATATACTGTGAAATTATTACTAATCTGGCCTAGAAAATAGGAGACCGTGAATCTAGTCCTGCCTTTGGCAAGAAAGCCAGGTGGGTGACTTTGAGTCAGTCACTCACTCTCTCAACCCAACCCTCCTCAGGAGTATTATTTATATCTGCCACCTTAAGTTACTTACAGTATAAAGTAATAAAGGTGGGATAAAAATGTGATGAATAGAGTAGAATAGAATAGAGTAGAATAGAATAGAATAGAATAGAATAGAATTAGGAATAGGAATAGGAATAGGATATTTATTCCAAAGAATGATTTCAAGATCATAAAGTTGTTTTAAGTATTGTTTTTGTTACTGGAGGACCTCCATGTAAACAGTGAAATATTTTATAGTTTATAGTTTGGAGTACTGACTAAACCTTTAGGTCTACATGGGCAGTGGTGAGTTCCTACCGGTTCACTCCGCATCTTGCGCACTGGTAGTAGCGGCGGTGGGAGGGTGGTCTGTGCATGCGCAGAAGCGTCAGGCCTGAGCAAAGCAAGTGCGCATGCGCACTCCCATTGCAAACCGGTAGCGAAAGTAAGTGGAACCCACCCCTGTACATGTGGCTGTCTTGAAGACCACGCAGAAGCTTTAAACAGCTAAGGAAGTACAGTTATGGGCATGTCTCAATATGTTTATGTGACACCCTTGCTTCACAAGCTGCATTGGTTGCCAGTTTGCTTCTGAGTGCAATCAAAGTGCTGATTATGACCTATAAAGCCTTACACTGCATAGGGCCTATTTATTAGAAGAGCCACCTATATCCCATAGTATCTGCATAGCCAATTTGAACTGACAGTATTAGTGCATTTCGGGTTCTTTCAATTAAAAAAGGTCATCTATCAGGACCCAAGAAACACAATTTCTCTGTCACAGTGCCTGCCACCTGGAATGAAAATATAGGATCCAATCTGGGTTAGGTTTCGGACTCATGCCGGAACTCATCTTCAGGGATCTTCTCTCTCACCAAATTTGTACAATGACCCAGATTGGATCCTACAATATTATCCTGGGACAAGTATATTTGCCTTCATTTGTAGAATGAAATTTCCTCAGATCTGAATGTCTCCAATCCTGTTGGCTTGCCAAAGGCCTATAAAGGCTTGGCTTTTCTCCCAGGCCTTGGGCTAAAGTGGCTTGTGAACCATTTGCAGGATGTTAGTTATTGGTGGGATGTTTGGGGGTTTGCTGTTTTGGTCTTCTATTCTTGGTTTCTATTAAATTGTTGTTATATTGTTTAGTGTAGTGTGAACCAAATATATAAATAAACTAGCTAAATATCCGTGCTCCACTATGAAACTATGTGATCAGGCTTGATGAATCGACACTTACAGCTTGAAAATTAATGAGTAGTTATGATCGGCCTCTCCTATCCCCCTATTCTGGTGGTGCCATGTGCACAGTCACTCAAGCCCTGGTCACCTCTCGTTTAGACTACTGTAATGCTCTCTACGTGGGGCTGCCCTTGGGGTCGATCCG
>JANHFK010000285.1:21404-34508 GCA_036250565.1 Sibynophis collaris
TCAATCTCTTTTCTAGACATCTATCTGAATAGGTAGATGCAGACAAAGCAGGAAGAATACATATTAAATTGTGAGTCCAATCTACTTTGTCTCGCTCCACTACCAAGCCTTTTCATTCTCCCTTCCCTATTGAAGTTTGTGATGTGAGCACCAGGATTCTCCACATAATACTGCACAGAAAAATATTTCTTCCAACACCCCATGACATCGATTGGGCTTTTGACTCCATAAATCTGTTTCAAGCCAGATTTACTCTTTATTATAAGTTAATGAGACAATCTGCTATAACTTAGTTTGGCTGAAGTCTAGCCACTGAATGATACACATATTCTTTGAGGAAATGTTCATGATTATAATGGGCAAAATCTGCCTCAAATTGTTCTTGTGAGACCACCTGATAAGTGAGAACAGAGTGGTGAACAATAAAAGAAACATTTATATAAATGGGATTCCCACAGCTCCATCGTTACATGATAAAATCTTCCATAATGGCATGGCCGCCTAATGATGCCAAGAATACAGCAAGTAACTACTAAAATACATAATCCACCAGGAATATAATAAGCTTTCTTAAAATGGTTTCTCAGAAACAAAAATTGCAACCACATTCCCAAGTTAGCCATTTTATTTACAAAGGACACAATACGGTTTTCTTTCTGCTTTTGTTTTGAACAGTTGAGAAGGCATAGCGAAAACTTCAACCAATAGCTGACTATGAAACCATAAAGTATTAATTTTTTTTACTGTTATGCAAATTGATTATATAAAAACTGAATCCATGAACAATCACGATTCATCCGTGGCCTATGATAAAACAGTTTTCCAGAAAGGATTGATGAATAAAAAGGATTTTTTTCAATCCATAACTTCTTATTGTAGGCAGGTGATAAAGGGACAGGCCTTCTTCAGACAGAGTCATCCACATGATCTGATACTTTCATCAAAATGACTAAAACAAATATTGTATCTTTGTAATGCAAGCTCTACCCCTTTTAGACATGACTGCAATATCATGACACATAAATAAAAGGCTTGAGATTACATTATGATAGTGTGAAGCTTATTTCATCATGGAGTCCTTGATACTCTCTGAGCTATTCAACTAGATGACATAGGTGAATGGTGAGCTATTCAACTAGGTGAATAGTAATGAAATATCTGCAAGCAAACAACCTCAGAGAACACAAAAGATTCCATAATTCAACCCCGAGCTACATATATTCTCTTCTATTTACCCCTTATTCTTCATAAACATGTAATTAACGCTTGTAAACTTTATGAAAAACATAAAATCATAGATTTCTGTAAACATAAGAGTTAAAGTCCCATCCACTACTTCATTTAAATCATTGATATAAATGTTAATAACCCAAAACCCATGACACACCCTTCCGGGTGATATGACCTGCCAAAGTGAAGTAGAAGTTTTAATTACATTCTTTTGTTCGGCTCCTTCAACCAATTATGAGACCATTGATACCATAATCTGGTCCATACATTGCCATTTTATTAAGATCTATGGAGATTCTTAATCATCTAGGTCATAGTTGTTATTCAATGGCTAGATTTCAACTTTGCGACATTTTATTAATTATATCATGAGTCTCTTTGTCAAATTTAAGTGTACTATTGTTTGCAAGCTCCCTAGTCAAGTTTCCATGTACACCATTATTTTTGCACTTACACTGCAAAGTGCCAGAAGCTGCCTCTTGAGATGAGGATTAGCCTGATCTGAAAAAAGGTAGAAAGGCAAAAAAAAAAAAAAGGAGAAAAAGGACACTCATACTGTAATTTACTTTACAAACTGCAGGAAAATGTATTATGACAAGTAAAATATATTATGACGGGGAATAATAAATTATTAGAAATAGTTCCAAATGTACAGGCCCACACACATGAACAGAGATACACATACTCACAGACACTACCCATTAGTTAAAAGCAATGTTGAAAATGGTTCATCTAGACAATGTTTCACAAAAGCTTTTTAATGACAATGCAACAGTCCACAGAAAAGAAAAGTTTGGAAATATTTGCAAAAGTGTACAATTATTTCTTACAGATGAGAATCTGGTGGAATCCTGAAGCTAATCAAGAGAAAAATTATAAACAAAAATATGCTTAACTCAGAGTGTTCCTTTTTTTTCCTGGTACTTTGAACATGGAACTTGTCTTAGAGCAATTGTTATTCATTACTATATAAGAATAGGGTTGTTGGAGAAATGTATTACAAGCTGTTGCAGCAAGAATGGGAATTCAAAACATACAATGCATTCCGAGTGATTTTGTGGTGGTAGACTGCTGAGCTAGTCCATCAAAGAACAATTTTATAAATAAGTTATATTGATGCCCAACGGAGGAACATTGTAATGCAAACAAAAGAGTATGTCTTTGGAAGTCTTCATTTTACAAAAAGTGTTTGTTAGCCACTTTGCAGCTACAAATCATCTTATAATAATGATCATTCTCTGTTGTTATAGCAGGAACATAATAGCATCTTCCATGAGCTCTAATCTAACTTTGTTGTGCCCTTATAAATTCAATATTTTTCCAGGTGTGTGAAAGAAAAGGGAGAAAGTACAATTGTGACACAAAGAAGACCAATCAGTTTGTCTGGTATCAGTACAATATGAACTGAATTAGAAAAGGAAACATTTGACTTCAGGAGGCCTATAATTCTATTTAAGGAGTTCTGATTCCTCTTCTTAAAAATAACTATAAAATACGGTTTTGTGTGCACTGATTTTCTTAATACATATCTTAATCATTGCTGTTAATGAAATTAAAATATTTCCCAATTACTGAAGTACTTACAGTACTGAACTCCTTACAAGCTGTGTTAGTCATTACCTGAGCAATTGGTACTATTGGAGTCCAGCCTATGAAGGGAAAATATTGTTTTCATCATACCGAGAAGCTCTGTGTTTCTTCTCTTTCTTCTTTTAGTCTGGCATATGAAGTAGCTTTGGATCCTCAAAACCCTTCAACCTTTATGGGGTATAATCACTGTTCATGACTAAGCAGGGTACCATAATTTCATCCTTTTGAAAGGGTCCAAATTGTTTTACACATTACAGAAAAAAAGAGGGAAAAAGCAAAGGGAATTGACTTATTGACAGAAAAGCTTTATGAAAGACAGCTAGTGAAGTTATTGCTCAGCCTTATTTAACAAATATGAAGGAAAAAGCAAGAGGAACCTAGGCTTTCCTGGAAAGCAGCATTTTGGAATTATCTCTTGCATGAAATTAAAGTGCCTTCTGCAGATGAGGCCTTGCCAGAAAGAATGGAAACTCTAAAATAGGATTAAGGGAAAAGAAGAGGTAGCAAATATGGTGAAGGAAAAGAAGTAGGTGTTTGGGGTAGATGAAAAACTAATATAAAATTTCTGAAATCCATAGGTTTAATCATGGGATAACTTGTAAATAGTGGAGAAACAATCTTTTGTGATCGACTCTGAGCATGTGGCAGTCAAACCATGGGGAAAAAATAATTTGGATTGTTTCTTCTAAGACAATAGGCAGTTGATATAATAACAATAATTTAATAATGTGCTAAACTGGTAGATCACCCAACTCCTAATGACTCTGGGCAGCTCACAACAATCAAAACAAAAAAATTATAACACAACCAATAAAAAGAATAGAGATGGCAAGAACAGCAGTCAACATGGAATGAAATGAGGGGTCTCACTCTCCCTTGCCAAAAGCCTAGGTGAAAAATCAGTTTTTCACAGCTCCATTAAACAGCAGCAGAGGGTTAGCTACATCTCAAGGAAACCCCATTCCTTAGAAGATAGGGGCTAATACAGACAAGGAAACCCAATTCCTTAGAAGATAGGGGCTAATACAGACAAGGAAACCCAATTCCTTAGAAGATAGGGGCTACTACAGACAAGTTGTGCTCCCAGAGTCCTAACGAATTGTATTTTGTTCAATTAAAAGAACCAATCCTGCAAGATAAATTCAGCCAGACAGATATTTGCAAGACAGGCAGTCCATTAAGTAACCAAGCCCAATGCAAAAGGCAAAAAGCAAAAGTCAAGCATAAATCACTAGTGGGTTCCTATCAGTTCTGTCCAGTTCTTAAAACTAGTAGTAAATGCAGTGGGAGGCTCTGCCTACCTGCCCAGAAACGCCATGCGTGAGCGAAGCGACAGGGCACTCATGCGCGCTCCCGTTGCAAGTCGGTAGGGAAGGTAAGTAGAACCCACCCCGGCATAAATGTACTGAAATATCCAAGCAGAAATACAAAATACTATGGCAGGAAAATGGAACAATAGAAATCTTGACTTGTCCCTGTTTTGTCATTTTCATTTATCTAAGGGAAGTGCAAAACGTCTGTGCAAGCATTCGTTCATTCATTCAAACATGTTGTTTATAAGGCAAATACATTGCAGAAACTTTCTCACAGATAAAATCAATATTGTTACAGAATAACTCCTTTGTTTCCTTTTATTTAGGAAAGGAACCAAATCCTGAGGTAGACAAGTAAAACTATGCTGCAAGTAAAACTATGACCGAACAAACAGAAAAGGCAATAAAGAGGGTGATGTTATTTACTGGCACCGTAGAATTAGAAAAAGTTACATAAAGCACATGGGGCTTTGTGTGTTAAGACTCCCTGTTCCCTGCTTTCCTTCTTTTCCCTGAATGGAACAGAAAAAATAATTGAGTATTATCCAAGAATTGAAAACAATGAAAGAAAATCTTATAATTAGGTTTATATCAAATTACATAATTAGTTGGGCTGAAATCAATCTGTCTGTCTGTCTGTCTGTCTGTCTGTCTGTCTGTCTGTCTCTCTCTCTCTCTCTCTCTCTCTCTTTCTCTCTCTCTTCTATCAT
Organism: Sibynophis collaris; assembly: GCA_036250565.1. Lineage (NCBI taxonomy): Eukaryota > Metazoa > Chordata > Lepidosauria > Squamata > Sibynophiidae > Sibynophis > Sibynophis collaris. Next base: position 26,248 of record JANHFK010000285.1, read on the forward strand.
TGAATCTAAAAGATACTATCCTAGTGTACAAATGGTATTAAGCAAGCAGACTAAATAAAGGAACTAATTAATAATTAAGTTATAGCTGAGAGGCCCAAAACTTTGGGTGTAGCTGCAGAAACTTTCCAAATTTGTAAACACGCACAAACACATACACGTTTACCCTTAAAAAATATCTTGCAAATCAAATATTTGCATTTATTTTCCTTCTTTAATTTGATAGAAAATGGAAAGCATTTAACTTTTTTGAAACTTGGGGCACAAGGTAGTTTGCTTGTTGAATTAGTTTAAAGCCTTATAGTCACTCATTCCAGTAAAAAAAAAATCCTTACAAAGATTTTATTTAGTGATTTTGCATCTGATTTTTTGATGGACAACAGCTCACAAGGACTACTGATCAGAGGTGGTATTCAGCAGGTTCTGACCAGTTCTGGAGAACCGGTAGTGGAATTTTTGAGTAGTTCGGAAAACCAGTAAATATGACCTGACTGGCGCTGCCCCTATCTATTCTCTGCTTCCCGAGTTCCAACTGTTTGGGAGGAAATGGGGATTTTGCAGTAACCTTCCCCTGGAGTGGGGAGGTAATGGAGATTTTACAGTATCCTTTCCCTCCCATGCCCACCAAGCCATGCCCACCAAGCCATGCCACAACCACCAAGCCACACCCACAGAATGGGTAGTAAAAAATTTTGAATCCCACTACTGCTACTGATGTCAGAAACTTAAGTTCTTATAACTTATGATCACATCTATTCATCTGGTCTTTTGCTGGCTTCTAATGCATTCAGATTTTTCCAGCATCAATGTTTTTTCCAAAGACTGTTGTTTATGCATTATGTATTCAAAATATCTAAATATTTAACTTCATTGTTAGAGCTACTAGTGAGTTGTCTCAGTTTTGCTTCATTATTATTTATTGTTGTCACCAGAGGTATTTTCCAACACCACAATTCAAAACCCAAGATTTTCTGCATTCATTCATCTTGATGGCCCAGCTTTCATACTCATATATTACAATTAGGGTGTCTCTGACCTTCACAACATGTACCTTTGAAGTCTTTATACTTAAATATTTTCTTTAGGTTTGTCATAGTCATTCTCCTAAGAAGAAGATAACTCTTTATTTCATGGTTACAGTCAGCATTCCTATAGAATTTTGAATCTAGAAATATCTACTATTGTCACCTGTAAGGTTTTGTTACACACTATCTTAAATATCTTCTTTTCAGAGGTTATTTTTTTCAAAATTGAACCAGAAGGGAGGCAGATTGTTTGCCTCAGTACAGTCCACCCAGTTATGTGGGGAGAATTCTCTTTCCCACCATAGTGCCATCAAACAACATATCAATTGCACTAGAAAAGGCAATAAATAAATTGAATTTTTCATTTACTCTCCTCTAATTTGGTAGAGAATGTCTCTTTTTGAAATCCTTCTGGGTGAGTAAACCTCTCTTCTCTATGTGTTTCATGTCCAGTAAAAATCAATTCCAAACCTATAAGGTATCTGGTAAGCTATTATTACTCACAGACTCTTGAGTGTCCTTCCTTTTGGTAATATAATGATTATATGAAAACTGAGCATTGAAAACCAACGTTGGCCCACTTTCTTTTCTATTATGGCAGACTGTCTACAATATTTGATTAATAAAACATTAAGACCAATCTCAGATTTTTTGAGTGTTTAGAGGATGCTCTCTTGATGACTCCTTTTTAAAAATAGAATAATGCCTTTGATTAATGTTGAATACTTTTGATTTTAGCCACAGGGCTGACACGCATAAGCATATATACACAAATACAATAAAAAGGACACACATACACACACACACGGATTCCTGTACCAATAGAAATGCCCCCATGAAATTTTCTAATTTTTTTTTATTATTTATTTTTTTGATTTATATGCCGCCCTTCTCCGAAGATTCATGGCGGCTAAGCAATAGCCTTCATACTTTTGTATATTTATACAAAGTCAACTTATTGCCCCACACAAACTGGGTCCTCAATTTACCTACCTTAGAAAGGATGGAAGGCTGAGTCAACCTTCAAATGCTCTCCAGAACATTGTTGTAAGAATAACACAAGGAAGAACCATCCACACTCTTTTAAATTCCCTGGACAAAACATACAACACAAAGGAAAACAAGACAATGACTTTTGATGACTGCTGCCCTGGCTGCTAACGCTATTCCTGAATTGAGAATTTACAATATGTTTTCTAAAATGTGCAACAATGTGACATAAAATTATGAATATGATACAGTCCTTTTTGAGGAAAAGTAATATTACATAATCACAAACTGAACGGAATGAATGTGGTTTACATGTAAAAAGTGAGGACAATAAAAATGGAAGGAAATCACTTATTATCTCTTTCTATATTGAAGTCACCCCTAGTAGGATGATGAAAGCAGAAGCTATATCAGGCCATCATTGATAGCGAGCAGTTATTTTTGCTTTGTTGGATTACAAATAAGTAGGCCTATTTTATTGCACTAGTCTCATAAAAGATATTTTTCTATATAACAGATATTAAATGGAGGCTTTCATATTCAGGCTGCAAAAATATGAAGGACTACTATATGGCAGCAACGAAATATAGAAACTCTACCTCATAGTCATCTAGATTTTTGCAGCCCAAATAAAATAGTTGTAATTCAAATTTGAACACAATCATTTTGTCTTCTTCCTGAACATATGATTGCTACCAGATTTTGCTCCAGATAGAAGTCACATCTGATTAGACCATGTCTAGTGAAATATGAAACAAACTTTTCAGCAGGTGAAGGATTTTTGATTACAAGCTCTGATTTCAGCCCTGTTCTTTCACTTCTGTTATAAAATTTTGAAAATAGGCTGAGAACTCAATCTAATGCATATTTACCTGTGAGTAAACCCTGTGGGGATTACTCTTGGGTTAGTGTCCATTAACCTGCCATTGGAGATTGCTGCTTATTTTAAATTTTTCATTTACGGTGTACTATAATTGCCTGTATTCAGACATCTGCATTATTTTGAAGCATAATATATTTCTACAGAATTTGGAACAACTTTTAGAAGGTTTTGCTATGGGATTACTTATATTATTTCACATCCACTACATGTCAACATAATTGATGCACTATATAGAGCATGATATTATAAGTATAGCAGATCTTGTAACCTAATTTTTCACATCCTTGCACAGATTTTAAAAACACATTTTGATAAAAATGTCAGTTTTATCCACTGACATTTCCAAAACAATTCTACAAACATAAAATTACCGAACCAATGCTGACTATCCTAAATCTTCCTAATGTCTAATTTATTCTACCATTGAAAAGCTATGTGTTTTATGTGTTATGTTAGCAAGCATCATCCATAAAAATCTACCTGCATGCCTACTTAAATATGGGTTAAGGACATTTATATTTTCATAAAAGCTCAGATGGAATTTAACATTTGCTGTTTAGTTAAGTTGATGATAATGTGGACTTCTTTTGTACATTTGACTTTCGGATATAAAACTGGAAATATGGAGACAACGTTAATGAGACATAATCAATAATTCTACAATAGAAAGACAGTGATTAGTTTTTAAAAGCCTGAGGAGTTATTTTGACTTTCCTTTTTCCTTGCCCAGTATATTGAAAAGCATTATTGGTAGTGTTTCACAGGGTTAGGAGTCTGTTCTTTCCATTGCCTAATGTTTGTTATACTAGATTTATCTAAATTGTTTTCTATTATTCATTCCAAAATAATAGAATAGTAGAGTTGGAAGTGACTTGGAGGTCTTCTAGACCAACTGCCTGCTCAAGCAGGAAACGCTATTACCATTTCACACAAATGGATGTTCAATCTATTCTTTAAAACCTCCAGTGTTGGATCAACCACAACTTCTGGAGGCAAGCCATTCTACTTATTACTTGTTCTAACTGTCAGGAAATTTCTCCTTAAGTCTAGGTTGCTTCTCTTCTTGATTAGTTTCCATCCATTGGTTCTTGTCCTGCCTTCAGGTGCTTTAGAGAATAGGTTGACCTCCCCTCTTGGTAGAAGCCCCTTAGATAATGGAATACTGCCATTGTGCCATCCTCAGTGCTTTTCATTAAACTAGACATACCCAATTCCTGGACCATTCTTCATATGTTTTAGCTCTAGTCCCCTAATCATCTTTGTTGTTCCTCTCTTCACTCTTTCCTAAGTCTCAACATCTTTTTTTATATTGTGGCGACCAAAACTGGATGCAATATTCCAAGTTTGATCTTACTAAAGTATTATAAAGTGGTACTAACATTTCATGTGATCTTGATTCTACCCCTCTGCTAATACATAGGACTACAGTCTATCTTGCTAGGTTCTTGACCCAAGCACTGGAAAATCTCCTGCACAGAAAGTACATCCTTTTTGGACAGATCATTTGTGCCAAGATGCACAACAATGTCAACCCCACAGTCCTTACTAGCAATGCTCCTCTTTTCTCTGCTGGCAATAGTACCAGACAGACACCTCACCTCTTTCAAAACCTCCACATCCTTCCCTAAATTGACTCCTCTTACAATTGACTCACAATCAGAAGTTAGTTTCTCTTTTTAGATACCTCCTTCACCTCACACGGCTGATTTGCAACACCTGATTCATACCTTCCCTTATCCAGGACAACTTCTTCTTCGTGGCCCACAATCCCCTGCTCAACTGAATCATCATCACCACAAACAGCTGAACCTGCCACCTTAGTATCCTTATTAAGTTTAGCAAGGGTGTTATATCTGTTATGCAGGGACACCAAAATCTTCATGTTTATGGTCCACAGTTCTCACTCTGCCAAATCCAACAGTTGTTCATAGTGTCCATCTCTTGCAGAGCCTTTGTGGTAGAGCAGGACATCTCAATAGAACACACTGGTTGAGTTGGCCACCTAATTTCAGCCTGAAGAGCACAAAATAAAGACTCCAGAGAAGTAATCTGCCAATACAAAGAGCAATCTGCTTACCATGCTTACCATGAAAAACAGTAGCAAAACAAATATTGCACTGAAATAAAGCAGATATTCTAAAACAACATTGCAATCACACACACATTTCCCAAGGATAAATTACAGTTGTTTTCAAATTGCTGATGTTTTTAAGACTACGCTTTTGCTCAGATGCTCTCACAATGATTAGTTTCACAGAATCAGTACAAATAGATATTCCTTCATAGCCTCTCTGTTTTAGATTTCTAGTGTATGATTTGTGCACCTTTAGGTGCACAGACCACTAGCTTGCTCCACTGGAGGAAGTCTCACTGTGAACTACTCCTCCCAGCAAGCTCTGGTGTTCTGCAAATGCAATGAAAATACAACCAGTGACTCAGTTCCCAGGTGGCTAGCTTGTTCTATATTTTCTTTTCTAAAGAAAAGGAAAGAAACCAGATATACATTTATACATTACACATAGCATACACAGAGAGAGAGAGAGAGAGAGAGAGAGAGAGCTTCTTTATGATGCTTTGAGACATTTAGCTTCTGGAAGAAACTTTTTTTTCTGTATAGTAGTATAGTATAGTAGTATACTATACTATACTATAGTAGTATTTCTATAGTAGAAAAAATAGTAATAAAATAGTAATCTTTATGATCCCCACTTAAGTGTCAGCAACTTTTGGAGAGATTCCAGTGTCACATCCAAAGATTTCAGGGATATTCTGTTGTCATGGAGAGTCAGGTTGTCCATCCTCCCTTCAAATGTTCTATGAGAGTTATTGGCATTATGTACTTGTGATAAAATAGCCCCCATTCTCTGAGAATACAAAGAAAGTGTCTGACCATTAAATAAACCATTCCTGTATCCAAGAGAGGAAAGAAATGTGAAAAAGAATCATACCACTTCAATTACGCTAGGTATAAGCTGAGATAGAGAGTTATTTTGTCAGGCTTTCAAGACTTTGCTACAATACCCTACAAGCAATAAAAATATTTCCAGAAATCCAAGTGGTTTTTATTTCCTAAGTTTGCTTGACTCAAAGGGCTTGACAGTAAAGGAAAATTAAACCTGTATTTACTTAAAGTGATTTGTGCTCAGCCATTTCCTGGAGAACATTCTCTAACCCTCACTCTGTAGAATTATAAGTGTGCTTGAAATCAAGAATATAGCAGAACTTTTGATTAAATCTAGACAATAGTCAAATCAATTTTGCTAGGGTTTATAGGAATTCATAAAGTATAACTCAAGCACAAATATAATTCTTCATTCTGTTTCATTCAGTAACTGATGTTTAACAATTAGAAGCTTTTTTCATGTAGACAAAACTGCACCATTGTCTCAACTTGGGTTATGAAAATTTTGACCCAACAACCATGAGCCCCAATTTCTTGCAGCTCTCTGCATCATTTGGCCCCCAAGACACTTTAGATCTAAATAATCCCAACCTGCAAAATAATTCATTTGCTGCATGTGTTATGCATGTGCCTAATGCCAAAAAGATTAGGTGACATAGAGGGGAATGCATATGTAAATTTGCAGTACTGCAAGTCCTGTCCATTTAAATTCTTTGATTGGCTTTTTCCATGGGTCAATAATCCTTCATTGAATAATATTCTCCCATTCAGGCTATGCACACCTACCTTCAGATAAATTGTAGTAAAATTAATGGCTTATTTTTTTAATAGACCTACAAAGGATGTTTCCCATGCAAAGCCGGTAGTAGTAGATATGGAGAATTTAATAAATAGACAATAATATTCAACAATCTGAGAGTAGACATAGTTTATATTTTTTCACCATCTGGCATTGCAAAAGTAGTTCTGAAATACACAATCAATTTATGGGCTGCATTGAAGTTTTCATTTTGTATAAAAGCGCTGTTGAGTTCAGAATGGGTAACAGATATAATAATGATGTTTTCTCTGCAGACATTTTGAGTCCCTTGTTGCACTGGGTAAAACTGCCAATTATCAATCTTCAAGGTTTGGGGGGGAGGGTGTTGTGTGTGTGTGAGAGGGGGGAGAGACAGAAATGGGTAGTTGAAGATGAGACAAAGCTACTTTTATTATTATTATCTTAATAAAAGGGTACACACATTCTAGAAAGCAGTAATCACAACAGGAAATAATGACTATTCCTATACAAAGCTAATATGCTAAATTTTAGATAAGTGGTTTTAGATAAGTGGCTATGACTCTGCTCCCAGTGGACTTCCAATAATGTAGAGTGGAATCACAAGTTTTTTTTTTAAGAATATCATGCTTCTGCAGGCAAAGCGGAAGTACCCCAAAAAATCTCACCTCCACTTTGCCTGGCCAGGCCCAGAGTAGAATTGCACAGGCGGAGTAGGGTTAAGACAACTGAATAATGGTCTGTATTTTTAAATATTATTTCACATTTCTGGTCTTTAAAAAAGGGAAAGCTTTATTGAGGAAAGTTTACCAGTGAAGGTATCACTGAAGATAAAAGAAAGCCTAAATCAAGAAAGTATGATAAAATCTACATATCTCTTAGTAAGCAGTATGCATATTTATTTTTGCCCAATCCTAAAGCTAATAGTTTTATACATAAAAAGGTTGTATATATTCATTTATCATATTAAAAGTTGTAGCATTTCGAAGTCTGTGGATCTCTCTTCTAGAGGATTACAAAATGGATAAGGGAATTTCCTCAATAACTGGCTGCTTGCAATAATTTCCAATCCGATATACATTTAGATTCGAAATTCGTTATTACAATTATATCCTGTACTACTTCCTTTTTTTTTTTTTTAGTGTAATTTAGCCTTCTCTATTCAGTATTTTCCCATTAAGAAACTTTCAGTATTTTCTATCTTGGAGCTATCTGTACCCTGAAACAGAGTCATTCCTAATGACATTTGTGTATGATCTATGTTAGAAAATTTCAGATGAAATGTTTGAAGATTATAAACTGAATGAAACTGCCTATCAAAATAAGAAGTACCAAATGACCCAAAAAAGTAAAGAGCTTAAATGACAAACAAGTTATGGGAGAAACTAGTTTCAAATACAGTTATTTTATAACTAGTCATGAACAAGTATCTCCCACATGACCTTATAAGCTTTTGTTTATTTTATTTTAATTTTCCAAGTTGAAAAACTACAAGGTATTGTAGCCTATAGTTCTCCCAGAGAGTTACTCCTTTAATGTGATAATCTCAGCATCTCCAATGATACAAAGAGTGACACCACCATGACTACATGTTACCATAGGGATTGCAGCAGTGGTGAAATCCATTTTTTTTTACTACCGGTTCTGTGGGCGTGGCTTGGTGGGCATGGCAGGGGAAGGATACTG
>JANHFK010000285.1:76276-86871 GCA_036250565.1 Sibynophis collaris
AAAACTCATGATTTCTGCTTTCTAGCATGGTGCCTTAACCGCTAGACCAAACTGGCTCTCTATTAGTAAATGTAAGTAATAAATTCAATATTAGTTCATATGTTTCCTTAAGAAGCCATCAAGGAACATTGGTCTTCTGACATTGTGAGGAAAGAGAGCAGAGGGGAATAAATAAAATACCTTTCATCTACAAGCAAACTCCATTTCCTAATTAAGCAAACACCAACAAAAGTGTTGTGAACTCAATTCTGGCAATTGATTTGTTTGCATTTTGCTCATGCAAAGCCAGGAACATCTAAGAATAATTTAGGAACTAACCTTCTATATCGGTGATACTAAACAAGTACTCACAAATACTTCACCTCAGTGAATTTATTTCCTAATGAGATGACAATTTTATCCTAAGAAATAAATAAGCAAAAAATGAAACAGAATAAAAAGCATATCTAAACCCTCAGCTGATTCTGACCTTCCAGTTTGATTTCTTAGGTCATAAATAATCGAGAATCTGCATATTATCCCTGATGTTAAGCATGAGTATTCATGAATACTTAAAAATTTACTGACATCCGGTAATGTCCAAAAGAAAAATTAATATTGTTTTTGTTACCTTTGGGCAAAAAGAGTTCAAAAGAAAAAAAAAACCTCTCTATGTTCTCTGTGAATCTTTTTTTTTTCATTTTCATCCTTAGCACAATGAACCAAAGCTTTAAAAAAGATAATATATTAACAGTCTCACACACCATACAAGCTAAAAAATATCTCTGATATTGAACCTAACTTTACTTCATGATTTCTTAATTGTTTATTGGTTGATTTATTGAGACAACCTGACATTTTATTTTATAACTTAATGTTGATTGGCAGGTAAAGTTTAGTGTGTGTGGGTACATATGTTTTTTGAGATTGTTATGACTGATATATTTATTGAAACACTTGGCAACCATTGAACTATTAGAATCAGGGAATTTTAGTTTTGCTGTATTGTATCATTTATTTTCTTAAGTTCCAATTCATGATATTTGTATGATGGTTTCTGATATATTCTGTTTGTGTATATTTAGTTTTTTTTAGACATTTACTGAAATAAACATTACCCATTTCCTTGAGAACTGTTCCAGTTGTGATATACAATTAATTTCACATACATTTAATTAAGGTTACTTTTTTTCAAATGAATTGGAATAGTTGTCTAACTTTGCAGGCAATCTGAATACATAATATTAAAGGTGTAATAGAAACGAGGTTCTAATAGTTTAATGGTGTGTATAAACACTGTCTGAATTTCACTAAGCACATCTAATGATCTTCACACTTAAAACACTAGATGGTGAAAAAAAACCTACAAGCATGCTTAACTGAACACAGTCAAACCTTCCGTTTTGTGAGAACTCTGATAAAAAAAATAAAATTTTACCTGCAGGAAAGCTCAGTGTATTTGTAGACCACGGGAAATACCATGACTGTGGAGAAACACCATGTTTCCCTTACATGGCCTTGCCCTTTACAAATTTGATCCTTTCAGGCTTATTTTCTGAGAGGTAAAATAATCCAATTTATAGATCATTCCATATAAACCTATACAAATCTATACAAATCTTTATAAAGGTGTGAAATAATTGCTTTTCCCCTAGGTAGCTAGTCAAAATCATGTCACATGTAAGATTTGTTTAGTTAAGGATCCAAAGTAGCAAATCATTCAATTAGTTCTGCTCAAGCATGTTGTTGTGTAATGCCCATCTTATTCCAAGCACTAATTTTACCTATCTTCTGTGCTGAAACTCTTCATTTAAAATTAGCTACAGAACTTTTTATCCTTTTAGATAATTTTCAGAGTTTCCCAATTACTAATCATTATGTGAGAATGCAGAAACCACCATCTATCCCACTTTCAATAATTTTCTTACTGGAGAAATTTGAACTGATTATGTGCCATTAAGTTGTTGTTGACTCTTAGCAACTACATACAGATATTTTTCTTCTTATTTATTTATTTAATTTGCCAGTAAGAACAAGGAAACAATAACATGGACACATGAAAAATGGTATAAATAAATGGATATAAATAAGTAAAACATAGCATAAACACATAAAATTAGTACATATAAATGGGACAGTAGGACAAGGACGGTAGGCACACTGGGACCTCTTAAGAAATGTGTAAGGTACACAGTAGACAGTTTGAGATAAAAGGCTTTGGGGGTAGAGGAAAATCTTCATGACAATTTGTCCTAGCCTGCTCTTTTGATGTCTTTGAGTCAACTTGGGACATTTGGTGCCATCGTAACTAAATCCATCCCTTTTGCTGTTGGTCATCCTATTCTTCTCTTTCTTCCTTTCCTCCTTTCCCACATTGGAATAGTACATTATAGCGTATACAAAAATCGTTACATAGGGATTAATAATTATAGTCTTTAGCTCCAGTCAATGTAGTAAGAAGAAAGAGTGTCTCAATTTAGTGTTCAATAAACCTAATTGGCTTGCAACAGGAAGAAAATGCCAATATATACAAACCTTACATGCAGATAATGGATAATAAATCTTATCTTGAACAACTGTAATATTCTTTATAAAGACAAGTTGATCCATAGGATACCTATTTGGGCAAGAATTTCTGCGAAGGCAATTCTATCTTAATAGAGTAATAGATTATAGTGAAAATGTGGGACTTATGATGACTGTTCTTATAAATGTCTGTCAATAGATCTATTAAGAGCAGCAGAAGTTTTACCACAGCTTGTGCAATGGTTTCAGAAGTAATTCTCACCTGTCTCCACAGGATAGGTCAATCAATCAGTACCTCAATCAATTGTAGAGAGTTGCTATGCTTGCAGAAAATTCAAAACATCTCTTCCCACAATATTGTCAAAGCATGCACAGCTCTAACGTGTATACATGTGTACATAAATTCCTTTAAAATCCCATGCTGAATTTAGAAATTAGTTAATTTTTTTTCCCTAGGAAACCTGAAAAACAATGTTCTTAATTTAAATATGATATAATTCTCAGGGTAAAAAAGATAAATTAATTTTGAATCATAAGTATTTTGATTCTGAATGTCTGAAGGCAAATTTATTTTTGTTAGAAGATAATTGTGTTGGAAATGGTTTTTGAGTACAAATCTACATTGAAAGGAAAGACAGAAATTTAAAAGTAAACTAGTGTGACATCTTTATTGTTGGAAATCTATACATTAAAAAAGTTCACTTGTTGTTGAAATTTGTTTCTGTTTTCATTTTTTTTTTTTTGCCTGGTGATTCCCCCTTCCACCACAGATGTAAATCTGGCTAAGATTAGTTTATGATTTAATAATGTTGTTTGATTTTCCAGGTGGATCACAAATGAAGCATGAAAGCATATTTTAAAATTTAGAATAGCTGTGTAGTTGCCCTTCTGTAGCCAGAGTAATGAAAACGAACAGGTCTTTGATTATTATGATGAGGTAGTTAATCAGAATTCCATATGTTTCGTTATATAAATATTTAAAGTTTATTAAAATTAATCAGTATGGTTATAACAGATGACAGAAGCCACATTGCATTTTAAAGTACTAAATTCAGTTCATAAATATTGGATACTGAGCAGATGCTAGGAAAGTAAATCCAAATAAGTACAATTATTGATTTTTTATATCTTGGAATAGATTCAGCTGATTCTGTAGAGGAATAAAACCAACCATACAGCTGTTTCAATCATTCTTCTTACCAGCAGATATTTTGTACAGAAAAGATCACAACAGCAGGGTCACAATGATTTGCTTGGATAGTTGCACTATGAAGTAGAAATAAATACGACTTTTGGCTTTGATCTGGCAAAGATGTTAGCAGTACAAAAAGAGACACTTTTTAGTGCAAGTGATGAGGGTAGTGAAATATATGAAGAAACCTTATATCATACCTTATACCAACTGATATATATATATGAAGTATATATGAAATATATGAAGAAACCTTATATCACTTTATACCAACTGATGGTCCAGTTGGTCAGTGTTGAACATTTTAGCTGAAATTGTTCTTCTGAGCTTCAGAGAGGAGTAATTTCCAACCCTGTTTAGGAGCATTAAGCTTAAAGTGGGATCTTTGGAATTCAAGGCATACCTTTTAGTCTCTGAACTCTGAGCCCTCTGTTTAAGAACTTGTTATTTCCTCATCTATGTCCTAATGTAATAGCCTGATAGAATGACTGCTTCTTAATGGTAGAGAAGGCCTGCTCTCTGAAACTCTAGCTTATAATTGGGTTACCATAATATGCATCCATTCCTACTAAAGCCATAGTCAAAAATGGCTTTAGTCATTTAGTCAAAAGCTATGACTACTACGTAAAGCCTTTTTCCCTTCACACAATTTCTTCTTGCTGATGTAAAATAATTCTACTGCCCTCAATCAATAGAAATAGAGCTGGAAGGGACCTTGGAGGTCTTCTACTCCAATCCCTGCTCAAGCAGAAGACCCTACACCTTTTCAGACAGGTGCCTATCCAGGATTTTCTTAAAAACCTCAAGTTATGAAGCACCTACAACTTCTGAAGGCAAGCTTTTTTGGCTGCTGCCATACACTGCTGGCTCATATTTAGGTGATTGTCAAGTAGGACTCCACAGTCCCTCTCACAGTTATTGTTTATGAGCCAGGTTTCATCTAAACTGTACCTTTGGATTTTCCTGTCAATGTGTAAAACCTTGCTTTTCTCCACATTAAATTTCATGTTGTTGGATAGGGCCCATTGTTCAAATCTGTCAATATATTTTTGGATTCTGAGCTTGTCTTCGGCAGTATTGGCTATTCCTCCCAACTTAATGTCATCTGCAAATTTGATGACTTCCCCTTTTATTCCCTCATCTAAGTCATTTATGAAGATATTGAAGAATACTGGACCTAAGGTAGAACCTTATGGTATCCCACTACTTACTTCCCTCCATGTAGATACAATACAATTAAGTACTGACTACTCATTGAGTATGATTTGTCAGCCTGTTACAATAAGAACTAAAATTATAATTTTATAAAATAAAGTAAAATAAAATAAAAATTGCATGTTGAACAAAGAAATTTGGCCAGTAGTAAGCCAAAGCTTGGCAGATGCCTGAAACTAATTTGCAGAGTGATGTGGTTACCTTTTATTTTGTCACCAAAGGCAATAGAACAAACAGCAACTCTATTTCAATGTTATATCGGAGATAGTATGTGCCCAAACTGAAAGGTAAGTGCATTAAATGCATATGCAAAGTATGTACAGCGATAAAGCAAAAAAGAGACAAAGCAGCACATAAGTCACAAATGTCATATCAATTTAAAAGTCATCCTTAAAATTCAAACACCTCTTTCACAAGGCAGTGTGACACATTCACTTTTCTTCAGCTTTGATAAATCACTCTGCACAGGAGTGGAAAAAAAAATAGAAACATAACCTTTCACCTCCGACATTTTGCTCAATTAAAAACCAACATTAACAGAATCTTCTGTTGTCACTATTGTTATTTAAACATAATGGAGAGGCAAAGCTATTTTAGAAATTGTACTTTTTCTCTGTGATGTTCTGCACCATTCTAAAGCATTTTCAAGGTTGTCAATTCATGCTCCAACTAGGTTTTTTTAAGCTTACATTCTCACTTTGTGTATGCACTCCCAATCGTATATCGTAAGACTAGTTATAATTCAGTTCTGGTATGTACAGTTCACATAATCTCAAAGGTAAATTGTATTTCTTTCTAAACAAGGTGGAATTCTTACTTATATTCTTATTCTTACTTATATTCTTATTTTTATATATTTCTTTTTGGTATAGTGTATGGCATGGAATGGTGTGTGGTGTGGTGTGTATAGTATGGTATGGTATGGTATGAACTTGATGCATGTAAAAGCCAATATAAGCTGTTGTGGCATAAAAAGTGAATAAACAAAATAAAAATTAATTCATATATGGAAGCCTGATTATTCAGAAAATGGAATTTGTAACATATAGACAATAGCTTATCAATGGCAAGAATACCAGATAAATTATCATTCCATGTTATTGTAACAGTGTGACTCTTCCTTTTTTTCTAAACACAAGAAGGCCCAAATAAATGTATTATCTTTATCCTTAAATAAATCATCAAAACCAGAGCATAACTGACCTAGATTTCAAATCCTCCTTTAGGCATGCGAGGATATAGGTCTTGTCAGATTTAGGAAGATTTGCTAGCTCAGAGTTTGACCTTGTTTACACCTATGAGTCAAGAAGAATGCTAAATAAGCAGCTATGCAGTTCACTGAGTACAATCTCTAGTACTGTTACAATACAAAAGTAAATTTAGGGGTAATGTTTTCATGTACATTAAAGATGTGAATGTTATTTTGAATTATCTTCCAGAATTGTGGGATTTACTGTTTTAGAGGAACTTTGATCACATCAGGCATAGAGAATAGTCAAGAGAATTACATCGAGAGACAGGAAGAGTAGTGTTACTCCAGATATCAAGTATCACTTCAAGAAAGTGTAACTTATAAATTTTTGAAAAGGCTCTTTTTTTTGCCTGTTGAAAAATAATACAGTATGGTTGGCATAAATTTCATAGCATTGTATTTGAAGAGACAAATATTTATATGCAATTTGATGTATTGTTATTACAGATATATGTGTGTGATAAATTCAGATGAACTGCATCTATTTAATATGTTAGACTGCAGGTTAGCCTGCTTCCCTTTATTTTTCTTTTGTTTGTTTTGGTGGTATGTCTTAATGGTTAATTAGATTATTTGTTGGATGTGTTTTTGTTCATTGTTTTGTTCATTGCTTTTTGTGTATTTTAAAAAATGCAATTAAAAGCACAAGAAAAAGATTACTAGCTGCAAGCGACATGGTGTTAAAGAAACCAATCTAAATTATGTAATGATATTCGGAAAATTTATGATAGCCATTCCCTTATATGCATAAAATATTGTACTTCCCTTATGATTGCTGCATGCAATAAACTTCTGCACAACAAATAGACTTGTATTTCTTATTTTATGTAATCTCACTTGAATATAAACTTAGTTTTCATTTTTTGTTAATGCTAAGGTTGCAATCATATCATATATTGTTAACATTGGGCATGGTTATTCTGGAAATAAAACAGAGGTTGTAACTATGTGATTAATGTTTAGGATACAGCCTGTAAAGGAATGATTTTTTTATTTAGAATATATTTTGCATGGAAAAGTCAAAGGTTCATTCCTGATATGTAATATTTAGATGGAAAAGCAGTTTGCATGAGAATCCAGGATTAAATTCAACTGGAAAAGTAATAATAATTAAGACTTTATTGCATTTAATAGGCAAAACAATGGGGAATAGTATGGAAATCATAGTATGGAAATAGTATGGAAATTAGAAAACACCTAAGTAAAGCATTAGAGGAAGAAAATGAAGAGGGAATTTTTTTTTTTAAAAGAATGTTGTAATTTTGTAAAAAGTAGGAAGGATGAGAGAATTTGAACTGGATAAACTATAGAAAGTTACATGATGGTTTACATAGTTTAGGATAAGTTTAGCTGAAAATGCTTTTTTGGAATTTTTTTAGGTTTATACTCCAGTATGTTATATGACTATTATAAAAGACTACTGGAATTTCAAACACTTTGATAATGTATCACAGACTATACCTTATGGCGGCTTTATATTAGGGGAAAGCTTTTAAATTTACCACCTGAGCTTTATTGTGGAAGGAGTAGTTGCCATCTTTCCAAACATCTCTTGTATATTACACTACACTCCAAGGGTTATGACACAGATAACTTGCAAGAACTAGAAAATCAGAGGTTTAAGTGATGATAAATACTACTGGTTTGATGCTGATTTTACATACACACACTTTAAACAATTGAAGGTGCCATCTATCTAGGCAGCTATTAAAAAACCTGATTGCCACTACAATTTTTCATGGTATGTAATAGTTGAGTACATATATGAGGGCTTATAATGACACACATATAGCAAGCAATATGTAGGGATAATTATGCCTTAAACCAGCAGTGAAATCCACTTACCTTCGCTACCGGTTCGGGTGTGCTCCTGTGCTATTTGTGCATGCTATGTGCATGCATGCGCCTCTTCTGCGCATGCACAGATGGTTAAAAAACAGGACGTAATGACATCCTGGTGGATAGGTGGAGCCTCCCGCCACCAGTGCTACCAGTTCAGAGAACCGAATAGAACCAGCGGAGATTTCACCACTGCCTTAAACCCATGGTTTCTCAAGGTGAAAAAATAGCTGAAAGGTCACAGGAACATGTCTTCCTTGTTCTGTATTTCTTTCTGAGGATACTTAACAGTCTGAAGCAAAAGTATGCTGAATCCAAAGCAATGTAAAAGTTTTAGAGCACACCAAATGTTTATTTTAGGTTATCACTGGTTTTACCTTGCCATGAAGAGTAATCATGCTTCAGGGCTTCTGTCCCAAATTATGTCCATCTGACCTTGTACAGAAGAAATTACAAGGAAGGAAAAAGAAAAGAGATCAAGGGTTGTTGTAATCATTTTGGTAGTCTCAGTAGCCACAGAATCTAATAACACCTTCAAGGTCAACCAGCATTGTTAGGGTATAAAATTCTGTGACCAAAACTTAAAGCCTAATCATTATAAAGCTGGAAGGAAGAGACAAATTAGTCTCTTCTAGTTGTTAGTTAGTCTACTCTATGCCATAAAGTATATCCAGAGTTTGGTTACACCTTTAAGTTTAATGAGTCTTAAAGGTGTTACCAGACTCTGGGAATACTTTATGGCATAGAGTAACTAACTTCCATCCAACTTTATAATTATTTCTATGCAAGAATGTTGCAATAGACACCAGGAACTTCTTACAGCTTGCAAGTGTTTCACAAGATACAACATTTTAAGAGCATTTTAATAGAAGCTAATTTAAAGCAAGAAAATATCCCTGTGTTGTTTTTTCCTTATTTTCATAAATGAAAATGGCTGTCTTCAAAATCAAACCCAGCTTTTAGGAATATACTAAAGTACTGGACTTCATTGTTTACTAAAATATTATTGATTTATTCATTCATTCATTCATTTATTAAGTCCAGTTTCAATCAGACACATGGTCACTTATAAATAAAACTTAAAATGTTCATCAATATACATATAACCTGGAATTTCCTGTGTAACTGAGTGAAAGGCAAAAAAGATGTATCTTAAGTGGACAGCTTACAGAATAAAGGAAACCAAATCTTTAAGGTACGTATGTGTGTGTGTGTGTGTGTGTGTAAATTGGGGTACAGATTTTAAGAATATAGGATAGGATTTTTTTTTTCTGCAAGGCATGCCATTTCAAGAATCAAACACAGTCTTACAGAACTGACAATGGGAAGATGAATAGAAAGGATAAAAGAAAGCAAGCTGAAGGACAAAGAAAGCTAGTTTAAGACTATGCATAAGGTTCTATTTAGTGGTGAAATCCAATTTTTTTTACTAATGGTTCTGTGGGTGTGGTAGGGGAAGGATACTGCAAAATCTCCATTCCTACCCCACTTCAGGGAAGGATACTGCTGAATCCCCATTCCTTCCCCACTCCTGGGGGAAGGATATTGCAAAACCTCCATTCCCACTCCAATCTGGGGCCAGCCAGATGTGGTTCCGGTTCTCCAAACTACTCAAAATTTCTGCTACTGGTTCTCCAAACTGCTCAAAATTTCCACTACCGGTTCTCCAGAACCTGTCAGAACCTGCTGGATTTTACCCCTGGTGTGCGTGCTTTCCTCGCACGCAGTGCTTCTGCGCATACGCAGAGCATCCGTGATGATGTCCGGGCGGGGGGGCGGAGCCTCCCGCCACCGCTACTAACGATTCGCAAGATCCGGAGCAAACCAGTAGAAACCCACCACTGCTGTATATATAAATGTATACCTACATGATTTATAGAATAGCAAAAGCTTTGGGAACTGCAATTCTTCGGTGCAAAATATGGCCCATTTTTCATGATAGAAGATCCAGGGAGATATAAAATGTTCAGTCTGCAAAACTCAAATTGTTGCTTGCCTTCCTTTCAAGTCAAATATTCCAGTGTTTTTGTGGGAAAGAACAGCTCATTGCGAGGGCACACAGGAAGGAGGGCTTGCAAGTAGTGAGTGCCGCTGCCATGTGTTGGCCAGCAGCTGTGTGGAAGGAAATAGTCCTGGCTATAACCCAGCACCATCTGGGAAGTGTCAGCCCCACAGCCTGGGAACAAAGAGAAGCCGAGAGCTTGCTTAGGACACCTTAAGTATGGGGCTATCACAGGCAGTTTGAGCATTCCCACAGGATAAGTGGGAGAAAGCTCTTTTTCGAAGCATTAAAATTAGGTGAGCAGAACAGGATTAATTGAAATTGATATTTAAAAAGTAGGCCGTGAAATTCTTACTTTCTCACTCTTGGAGACAGGAAAGCCACAAATTCTTCATGGATGCCAGTTGAAAAAATCAGAAAAATCCCCTCCATTCCATCCCGATTGACCGGAAACGCCAGTATTTCAGAGAGATGCAAATTCACAATCTCCTTAAATAGCTTCTGATGTGTTTTGTTTTTTTTGCAAAAGTTTTTATTTTTATTTTTCCAATAACAATATTCAATATACAATCGTCATATCATATCAAAGT
>JANHFK010000285.1:116992-127815 GCA_036250565.1 Sibynophis collaris
AACTAAGGAGAAATTTCCTGACAGTTAGAACAATTAATCAGTGGAACAACTTGCCTCCAGAAGTTGTGAATGTTCCAGCACAGGAAGTTTTAAAGAAGAGATTGGACAATCATTTGTCTGAAGTGGTGTAGGGTTTCCTGCCTAAGCAGGAAAACATCCAAGGTCCCTTCCAACTCTGTTATTCTGTTCTGTTTAATCTGAATACTCCCCCAGGATGTACTGAACTACATCTCCCAACAGTCATTGGCCATTCTGACTGGGAATTCTGGAAGAAAAATTTCCAGGAGGCCACCAAATTCGGGAAAACCGTTTGTAGAAATGAAATCTCTATTCATCAGAGCCTTGGTAAAGGCAGTTCTTGCTATTTTCCAAATGTCAGCCCCTTTTATTTCTCCTGCACATGAAAATACAAAAGGAATGTAGCATTGCAATCACTTCTAAAGGGCCAAAGAAAAAGTGTTGTCTTTAGGAAACAGAATCCCACTCTCTGTGAGGCCATAGGAAGTATCAGGAAGGAAACTAATTATAACAACAATTAGCCTTGGGTTACTAGAATTTATTCTAGAAGATGGTTGATTCAGATCAACCCTATAATAGACGATGATTCATTACAAGTTATGTGCACATATAACCTAGCTTGTTAGCTAACATTTTAGCCACTTACATGTAACCTGTCTATCCTAAATAAATATATAAAATAATTGCCTTAATTAGTTTGGGTTATTAAAGGACATGAAGCACATTTTGGAACACTGCAAATGATGCAGGAGGAAGGCAAAGACAGGAGGCATTTTATCCCTGCTGTATGACACAAATATAGGTGTGACTGAATGAAAGAAGACAAATACTTTACTTCAAATCGTCGGGTACAAACAATAACTCATTGTTTGCATTTAGCTTGCCTAATCCCAGCCTTCAAGATTGTGATCTGTTACTTTTGCTGTTTTGGTCAGTGGAGAAGGCTAAGCTTAATGGCCTATTGATTCCATTGCAGCTGCAACCTTTTCCAATGAATTATGATATAGCTTGGCCTCTGATCCCTTTCACCTATTGTAAGGGTTTATTTACGATTCATCATCTCTTGAAAGAAAGGTAACTAGTCTCTTCATTCCTACTGCAGCCTTAGAATTTGTAGTATTTGCCTCTATTGATGATAAATAAAATGGGAAAAAGGGACACTGATATTTCCATAAGTCACAATATCACAACAGTAAGACCATCAAAAGTCAATCACATAGGTCTACATAAATAAAATACTGACTTTTCTGCTATCAAGGTTGAACTTTTATCTTTCCTATAGAAAGCCACCCGCTCTCTACTCTACTCCTTTGTAGGGTTTCAGAGATGATTCCCATTATTAAAGAATATTTGAGGTGTTTAGTGTACATTCCTATGCATGTGGGCTTCATGGCTGCATGGATAAAAGACATGTATTTGATGAAGTCACACAAAGGCAGCAACTTATAGTAGGCACTAGCAGAGGTCATTATAGTACAAGTACATAATTGTGATATTGGTGTGACATGAGGCATATTTTGTTATTTTGGCATCATTGGGGTTTGCTCTGGACAGTGCTGTGCCAATGCTGAAGGTTGTTTCTTTTGTTTTCCTTATTTTAGGATAATGGATGTTTAAAAGGCCATTATCATTATTTCTTATTGTTTAACTGGTAGAAAATTGAGTAAAGCCCAAGGAGGGTCAATTTAGCATGAATTATAACTGATTTATTCCTATTCCGGAGCAAGTAAATTGTTTAATTTGCCAAATTGTTTAACCTGCCTTGTTGGATTCAAAAACATTGGTTCTGCTCTGTTTCTTTTGGTCCACTGCAAATAATGACACAGCAGCAGCTACCAAAATGAAGAGGATGGAGGTGTCCTTGTCGATATCAATACCAGGATGACGTGATTAATTAATTAATTTATACTTTTCAAACCAGAGTGATTCCTGTAATGAGATCAGGATGACCTGCCTCAATCATAGCATGTTTAAATAAAAATAAATATTATTTGTCTTTGGTTCCTAATTATCTCATCCTTGGCATCTCAATTTTTTATGTAAAGCTTTTGATGGAAGTTGATGACCTTAAAAGGCAAAAAGAAAGGTGATACATTTTAATTGGCTCGAAGCAGCAGTGAAATCCTGCTGATTCTTTCCAGCTCGCATGTGCTGGTAGCGGTAGCAGCGCGAGGCACCGCCCACCCACCCAGATGTTGTTACTTCCTGGTTTTTAACCATCTGCGCATGAGCAAAGCCTTCTGTGCATGCATAGAGGGTCAAAAATTGGATATGACGGTGGTGCGCGAGCAAAGTGAGCACACATGTGCAATACATGCACTTCTGACCCAGTAGAAGGTAAGTAGATTTCACCCCTGGCTAGAAGTCTTCTAGGGATTTTCAGAAAAATAATTTGAAAAAAAAAAAAAGTGCTTCAGGACATGTGAACTCTTGAAAGTTGAACTAAATTAATCCATTACTAACGATGATAATCCAAGTACAAGTAACAAGGGTGTGTGCATATTTATGGGTATACATATTCATTTACCATTCTTGCAAGACATGGATCCTGTTTCCAGTCTTAGGCTACCTGGGATTACTAAAATATGTTCCAAAGAATTTTCCACTATTTTTTCTCTGTACAACAGGAACCAAAATTTTAAAATATATTCCTGTTGTAAAATTGTTCACATGACAATAACTTTATATTTGCATAATAACATTGCCCAATATATTATTGTCATTATAAAACTAAGTGACCAAGCAGATGATTTGAAGATGGTATGTATGTATTCATAAATAGGAGGTATAATCCAACTCCACTCTTTTTCCAACCAGTATATTAGTCCAGTTGGTATTTGGAGATATGCTATACCTACTCAGGAGGGCACACTGAGTTAGGGCTTCTATCCCTTGATAAATCTGTCTTCCATAACTGTATCTATTTCCTTGAAACTATTCAGGGAAGCAATGAATTATGAATTCAACTGATAGATTGCGTAATGAGTGAAGATGTATTTTTGTTGTTCTTAATCTCTTTCTAATCACCTTTATTGCATGATCCATAGTCCTTGTAATTTTACAAGAAGGTGAAAAATTCTTTTCATGTTAATTTTCAATGTCATGCATGATTTGATACACCTTGAATGTGTTCTCGCTCTGTCACTTTTTTTCCTAAGCATGTTATGTCCCAGATAGGAGGCCATCTGGAGATTCTGTGTATGTCACTTTGTGCTCCATGGGGAACAAGTGGGATGTAAATGTAATAACTTTAATCAATGGATTGGGAAATTGAATTATTATAGTTCACTGAGCTTTAGGAAGGTCATTCAAGAGATTTTGACAAATCTGTTTTTATTGCTTTCTATGCATCTAGCTAAAAGACTATTTGTTTATTGTAGAAAAATGTTTGTTACTCAGGAGGCAAAATTCTTTGTTTTCTAAATGCACCTGGCTTTGTTGTAGCTAATTCCACTCTTTTAACAAGTCTTTGTTCTTTCTTCTTCTTTTACTCCCCTGAACATCTGCTTCCGAGAATTAGAGAAATATCTAATTGAGCTGCGGTGGCACAGTGGTTAGAATACAGTACTACAAGCTACTTCTGCTGATCAACAGCTGCCAGCAGTTTGGCAGATCGAATCTCACCAGGCTCAAAGTTGACTCAGCTTCCATCCTTCCGAGATGGGTAAAATGAGGACCCAGATTGTTGGGGACAATATGCTGACTCTGTAAACTGCTTAGAGAGGACTGTAAAAGCACTGTAAAGTGGTATATAAGTCTAAGTGCTATTGCTATCTGAAAGTGTGAGATAGTGAGAAAAGTTTTCCAGGGAAAGAAGGACTCTCTACCATTCCTTTCTTCCAATTCCATTGGATTGCATGCTCATCTATGAATGTCTGGATGGTTGAATCCCATATTTTGACATGATGTTTTGTTAATATTTCTCATTTGGGTACAATGTTATCTTAATCTTGGATGTCTTGAACTCACAGCCTCCTGATTGTGAGGCAAGAGCTCCACCTCTAGGCCACTTTACCACTCATCCAAAGATACTGTGGTTGAATGATAAAAATACGTACTAGACAACAGGAATTGTGCCACATTTTTTTTAGGATTGAATATAAGAAGGTTATTAAATATAATAGGGAAGTAAAAGATGAATTCTATCTATTCAAACATTTCATGATCAGAATAGCCTTAGGGAACATTGGTTTTCTACCTCAAAAATTAGAGTCCCCCTTCAAATCTTCGCCATATTTACTTATTCAGAAAAGCTGAATTTGATTAATCTCTCCTCGCTTTTCCTGATTTATCACTATACTGCTTGTCTCCAACTGAAACAAAGCTAAGATAGAAAATGATTTGATGTACATTTGTCATACTTTTTCCTACTGCTTAGCAGGCAACCTAAAGTCCATAGACTGTATGAGCATCTTCCCTCCTTATTTTGCATATATTGAAGCCCTGAATTATCTTGTCACCAAAATTCATTGGTAAAGTGCAAAAATAGCAATTTTCTGAGCTTTTTAAAGTAGGGAAAATGCATTGGGACTTTCATAGGGCTATATTACCTTTACTTTTCCTACCCCGTGTCTTTCCTCATCCCTTTCTTCAAAAAAAAGGTCAATCCCAGGTTTTTCCTACCAAAAAGAAAAAACACCTTCATCCATCCAAATTTCTTTTTCCATGCCTCCCCAGATGTAAACTATAAGGTTCTTATGGCAAGGGCCTGAGGGAGAAAGAGAATTAAAGTGTGAAAGGGAGATGGGAATGGAGAGGAAGAAAATTTATACACGTTGAGCAATTACATTTTAAGTCCTTAGTCAGCATTGCTAGACCGCATTTGTTCTAGTCTAACTTAACTAATTTCAGCAGCACAGTGGAGAAGGATCAAATGGAGCAGGGAGTGATGCCGTCAGATTTTGTTCAGTGGTTGCACTCTATTTTCAATGTTCAATTTTTAATGTTCTCATAAGACATGTTCATGTCAGAATAGTTCTCCCCTCCAGTGGTGTACTTAGTGACACTATTTCATAGCAATAGCAAATGAAAAAGATTAATTTTCTGTACTCATCCCCCCCCCCCCAACCAGTCAAGGACTGTTACCTGAAGTGTAAGGTTATTCATATTTCCTAAATTACAGTAATATTGCTGTAGCAAAAAAAGAGAGAAAAAAGGCAAAGCATGAATCCTTTCCATGGCAATATTCACAGTAAGACTGGGAAATGATGCGGTAAACATTTAGAACTCAAGGTGATTAAATGTTTAAAATGTTGTTCCTGAGCCTTCAATAAGCATTTGAGAAAGTACCTGTCTGAAAGCAGACTTGCATGATTTGTGACTAACCACACCATCCTAGATGTATTTGTGATCTTGAGCCAGGGAATTTCTGATTGCACAGGCCTTAGAGCTGATACCATATTAGGTTCTGGAAGGTTTACAAATCATCCAGGGTTAGCATTTCTCCAACATTTCTTCGATCATTTTCATTCACGCCCATAAAAAAATAATGTTGGGCACACTCATACTGACTTGCAAACTGTCTGAAAAATATGTGTGTGTGCATGGATTTTTATAGTGGTATACTCTCAGCAATCTGTAGCTCCCATTACTTCTCAAACTTCCTGGACTTCAGTTAAATCCTAAGGGATTCATCATGAGAGAATTCTTTTCATGGAGTCTTTTTAGATCAGAAACAAAATAACCCCAGGATATTATAAAGTAAGATGAAAAATGTGAAGAGGTTCTTAAAAAAAAATAAAAACTACCCTGAGCATGAAGCAATAAAACAGAAACTTCTTTCTGAAGAAATGGAGACTTGGGGATATAGAAAGACAGATTGTGACAAAGGAGTAACACAGTGGTTTCACAAAGTGGCCAAAATGGGTATAAGAGATGGCTGAACCATTTCCAACACAGAACATAGTTGATCAGTACCCCAAAGTTTATGTACACTGAAATAGACAAAGCACAGGTTTAGAATAATCTCAAATCAGATGGCATTCCCCATGATAGTTTAGTGATTGGAAAACTAAAGAGTGAGGAAATTAAGTACAAAAGTTGAATCAAAAGTAATGCCTCTACATTTATAATTTTATAGGTAGTCCTCAACTTAACAACTG
The DNA here is from genome assembly GCA_036250565.1 of Sibynophis collaris. Lineage (NCBI taxonomy): Eukaryota > Metazoa > Chordata > Lepidosauria > Squamata > Sibynophiidae > Sibynophis > Sibynophis collaris. Next base: position 123,112 of record JANHFK010000285.1, read on the forward strand.
GTCAACCGATATTAACAATCTTCACAGATCTTCACAGGACTACTTACGTCCCAGATTCAGAGTTCCGATAGCACACACACATCCCACATAGTAATCAGAACATATTTTGGGTATTCAACAACTGGCCCTCTTTAATGGGCTTTTTGCAGAATCTTGCAGTCACATGAGCAAGATTTATGACATTTTTTGTAAGAAACCAACATTTGCTTCCAGTTTCCAGCAAAAACAGCCATTGTGAATAATGGATTCACCAAATAAATTTGTTTAACTGCTATAAAAAAGATTGCAAAATCAGGCATGATCATATGGTGACCTATTTAATGACTGGCATGAGTTACAACTGTAATTCTGGGTTCAATGAAGTTTGTAAGTGATGGTTGTAAGTGTAAAACTACTATTTCTAGTTTTAAAAGAGATAAATTACTATATCTTCTCTGCACTCTTTTTGAAATTCTAGAAAGAATGCAGAGAAGAGCAAGAAAGATGATTAGGGGACTGGAGGCTAAAACACACAATGAATGATTGCAGGAACTGTGCATATCTAATTTAATGAAGAAAAGAACTAGAAGCAACATGAGAGTAGTCTTCCAATATTTGAAGGACTATTTGAAGGGGGGGGGGATCAACCTAGCCTCCAAAGCATCTGAGGGCAGGAGAAGAAGTAATGGATGGAAATATCAAGGAGAGATCCGACCTAGAATAAGGAGAAATGTTTTGAGAGAACAATTAATCAGTGGAATGGTTTGCCTCCAAAAGTTGTGCTCCAACACTGGAGGCTTTTAAGAAGAGATTGGACACACATTTGTCTGGAAGGATATGGGGTGTCCTGCTTGACTAGAAGACCTTCCAGGAAACTTCCAACTTTCTTATTCTGTTTTTCTGTTAAATGAAATTGGAAAATAATCTTTGACATGAGTTATTTTGTTGCCTGTTCTTACTTCCTTATATAATCACCACAATTTGCTATATATATTTCTGATGGAAAAACTTCTTAAGCCACCACAAAAGGTTGTCTCTTCAACCAAGTCCTGACAATTATTTTCAGCTCGTTATTTAAGTATATCTACGCATATTAGATGTTGTGCTGTATAACTCTAATTTTGAGAAAAATATGAAAATTGTATGGTACCACATCTGGACTGTATACAGTAGATGGAGTAAAACATTTATTTTGCATTTAAACATGTCTTTGTAAACTTCGGTTTTAGCAAAATGCATACAAAATTACAGCAATCATATCAGCTCAATACATCATCTATAATATTAACAGCACTGTTTATCAAGATGTGCTTTCATAGCAAAACATTGAGATCCAGTTTCACCCTTGCCATTTGTATGGAGTAGCAGCACAATTTGTTTCTTATGCTTCCAGACTCTGCTTAATCACTATTTTGAGTGTTGCAATGTAGCATATCACCTCTTTATATTTATACTTTATATTAGTATTATGTAAATAGTACTGGGACTATTTATCTAATTTGCATTCCCAAAACTGTCATATTATATTTTCATGCCAAATTGTAGGTTTTTCAATCCCTCCCTTCCCACAAACAAATACACACACACACACACACACACACACCTTGTGACAAGATTCCATGAACTGATACTTCATTTCTGGGTCATAATGATGGACCCATGTTTTGTCAGCTGTCACAAAGCTGTGAAGAAATTCCCCAACTTCCTTACTGTGATACTAATTGCTGACAAATTTCAACTTTCAAATCTTACATCTCTGCCATCAGTGTGCAAGGAACCCATCTAGCCATGGTGGTGCAGTGGTTAGTATGCTATATTGCAGGCTAATTCTGTTGATTGCCAACAGTTCAGTCATCAAGATTGACTCAGCCTTCCATCCTTCTAAGGTCAGTAAAATGAGAACTAGATTGTTGGGAGCAATAGGCTGATTGTAAATTGCTTAGAGAGGGCTGTAAAGCATTGTAAATCAGTATATAAGTCTAAGTGCTGTTGCAAGTGCTATCCAGTGAAACGTCCGATATTGAGGAACATCAAATCAAACCTTTGTTGTCATACACAACATGTGTACAATGAAATTGAATCAGCAATGTCATACATTCCTGTGAAATGCCAAAATTGACAACAATTTCCCTTTGAATAATCTGCCAAATATCTTTAACCAGTTCTTCAATCTTTCTCATGTGAAACTCACCAAATCATGTCACAGCTTTCTTTTTGAGCACCCAAATCAATTGCTCCCAGTTTGCCATTTATATTTTTTTTTTGGCCCAGTGATACACAGTACTTGTGCCTACACCACCATCATCATAAACATCCTACATTCAACAGTGAATTGAGGAATTTCTTTGGCAGTCAACAGTTCTGTTATGGCACATTCCATAGATAAGTACTCACTTCAGGTTTTCATTTCATAACTAGCAATACAACCTTTTGTTATGGCAATTTTTAACGGAAATGAAAGAAAAAATGCTAAAGAATGTTTCAGAAGCACTGGCACATCACGACTGCCATCTATTGGTGATGTAACAGACATTACTTTTCATCCAACCCTCATATTAAAGAATCATTATATCCAAACAATGGGAACACTCCCCTACTTAAGGAATAAAACTTTCTTTTCTCCATTGTATTTTGTTTTCCCTAACTGCTTTCTAACATTTGCAAAACCAATAAATTTATTGAAAGAAATGGATAGATGATCTCTCCTTCAGAGGTAAGTCGTCTAAGTTATAGTTGAATCCTACAGGATGCAAGCGACAGTTGCATCCTATAGCTAAGCTATAAGATAATTATGTTGCACTTAGCGAACATCATGTAATGATCATTATAGATCTTAGTCTAAAGCTAATTGTGATTCTTGTCTACTGTGTCTTGATAGACTTTAGGAAAGCCTGTAAGTTATTCAAAGCAAAGTTACTGCTGCACAACACTTGCATTCTATATACCCACACACCATAAGATCCACAAATCAATAGGTATATGACCTGAGATTAGAAAGAGCTCCAGAGTGTGACATTTTTCTTCCTAAATGTTATGATATAACAGCTTCAGTTAAAAACAAAATTTCAGGAACTACTAAGACGATGTTTTATCTTTGGCAGCTTTAGGCATCAGCAAACTTTCCTGAACATTAAATTGTTTGTTTTCATGCTTCATTGATCCTGCACTTTTGTTGCTTTAAATCTCTTAACTTTTGAAAATAATGTTAACTTTTTGAATTAGTTTTTGATGATTAAGTTTGTCTATTGGAAAATCACCTCTTTAAAAAAAAATAAAAAGAACAAAGCTGAAATTTTAAGCACATTCATTTGGGAGTCATGTTCCAGACTCCACCAGGTTTATTGTTGCATAAATATTTAGAACTTCTTAATAGGGCCATTTTAGTACATTTCAAGCATATCAACATTTATAGTTCCTGCAAAGTCTGATCTCATTTATTTGAAACTAGCTCAATGTTCATTTGCATTTGCAATGTATAATACATTTGCAATGTATTATAGATAGGTGTGTTCATATCAGGTAGGAAGGAGAAAACATCAAGTTCTGATATTGTTCTGGAAAAGTTTAATCTCTGGTCAGTCATTCTAGCCTGAACCTCATTACTTTTCTATATACCTATCTGAAAGCTGGTGATAAGTCCTTGGTTATAAATACTGGTGGAATACATCTTCAGAATTTCATAAACACAATATGGGTAGAGACATGGATTCACATGAGAAAATGTGACTCACTGTACATGTAATACTTCTCAGAAACACCTTAAAGCACAGGTGTCAAACTCACCATGTCATGTTGATGTCACGTGAAGTATCACAACAGTTTTTTACCTTCACAGAGCTGGGGTGGGTGTGGCCTGTGCGTGATGCATCCAGCCAGTTTGACATACCTGTGTTAAAGCAATTGTCTCATTGTTAAGTTCTCATGCCTGCTCCCCAAAACTGATGTGCAAACCTGAGTCTATTTAATTTAAGGGGATACATGGATGTCAATGAATGTTGTGAAATATATTTTGTCCTTTGAATCTAGATTTCTGAACAGTCTTTCAGAATATCATGGGAACAGTAGTCTATGTAGAGCAAGGCAGAGAAAATCTCCAGAATTTTTCTTTTTACCAGTTCTGTTTTAATAGATTAAAAATGAATATTGATGAGAAATTATTGCAAATAATTTTTGTAGGTACTTTGCTATGGAATAGCAAAGAAATCAATGTGATTGAAGCCAACATGTGTCAGCTGGTCTGTCACTTCCTTGTTTTCTCATTCTTTAAGAAGTCATTATGGAGGACACTTCCCAACAGTAATTTTCAGTAGTAATTCTACCAATACCACTAAAAAGAACCTCTGCATTTTTCAACATATACAATATCTTCTACTTCTAGACATATCATTCGCATACAAATTAAAATAATTTCAAAAGTCTAATTATTTGCAAAGAAATATTAAGATATAAATATGGAATGTGGAAGCTACTTTCTCTCTTCCTTCCTTCTCCTTTTCCTCCTCTTCCTTCTCTAAATTTATATGCCACCCAACTCCCAGCAACTCTGGGTCATTTACTATTTTTAAAACACTTTAAAACTAATAACAATACAATAACATAAAAAGCACAAGAAAAAAAGAATAATAGCATAAACATATTAAGAAATAACCAAGAGGAAAAGAAAGAAAGAAAGAAAGAAAGAAAGAAAGAAAGAAAGAAAGAAAGAAAGAAAGAAAGAAAGAAAGA
>JANHFK010000285.1:137284-147959 GCA_036250565.1 Sibynophis collaris
GCACATATGTGTGGTGGAGGGTGGGGCACATGTGGGGATGCATATGAATGCACGGGGGGTGGAAGGTGTGGAGGGGGGCTGCATGTGCACTGCATTTTGGGGTTCAGGTGCATGTGCATGAATCTTGAGCACTTGGTCTGGAAAAGGTTAGCCATCACTGCTATAGGTCTTGCTAACTGGAATGTCAATATTCAATTTTTACCTAATGCCAATTTAATATATACAGTAAGTGGCAAATGTATACATTATGTATATGTATGTGGCACACACATACATATACACAGTAAAGATATACATATACATAATTTATAAGTATACACATACGTAAACACAGTATATTTATACAGTGTATGTGTGTGTGTGTAGAGAGAGAAAGATAGAGAGAGAGAGTATGTGTGTATGTATGTATGTATATTGTGTATGTATAAATGTGTATATACTGTGTGTGTATGTGTGCAAATACAACACATATATAATAACACTTTAGCACATCTGTCATGTTGTTTGATGCAAGTAGATAAGTCATTAAATACTCCATCTTACCTCTCCATTCTTTAGAACCCTGTGTCAGTATAGAAACCATTTAGTCAAATACCAGTTGTATAAGTCTGTGACTAACTGGTATTTTACATAATTTTGTGACTGGTGGCTATGCATTTTTAAAAGCTGAAATATGAACATGGGAAAGTTCAGCACAGTGAAAGATGAAACAAAACTATTCAGTAACGGCATCTTAGGCATCAGTAAATTAAAATGGACTGGATTTGGACACTTTTAATCAGAAACCACACTGTTTATAACTCAGAACATGAAAAACAAAGAAACAATTATCTTGCTTTCATAGTCAAGAAGAATACAGCAAAGACAGTACTTTGTTACAACAAATTCAATGAACAAATAATATAAATTAGACTTCATGGACAACATTTTAATATGATATTTATCTAAATTATACTCCAATCCTTGATGGAGAAGAAGAGGCAATTGATGGGTTTTATACTCAATTCCAAACTGAAGTTAATGGAGTATGCATGCAAGATGGAGACTGGAATATGAAAGAATTAGACCATTTAAGGTAGGATAAATATATCAATAGACAGTACTCATTGTGACTCAATATTATACTGAACATTATCTCAAATGTGCTGTAATATCAACTGATGATTGGGAAACTACAGTATATTGTTCTCAAGTATTTCACATGAGCTTCTGGCAGGTCTGATTAAACACTGGAAACTTCAGTCTGAGTCTGTAAAGTTCATTTTGAAACTCATAATGAAAGAAGAAAGGGAGAGAACAGGTCATTCCTATTTTATCCTAACAAACCATGGAACCACATAATATTTAGGACTTTAGGACTTAGGGCAGAACTTTAAGTGCCAACAAGGATTATTAAGGGAACCAATTGTCACTGCTGCTTAAATTAAGTAAAGAAAAGAATAGGGGGAAAGTCTATTTTCTTTGTGTGTGTGTGTGTGAATCCCCCAGATTGGCATAGCAACATAATCAATGTATTTCTTCTTTTGGGGGAGGGGAAAAATGAATTGCTTTCTTGCCAAAACTGATCATATCAAAGTAAGTTTCATTTTTTCCTATTTATTTGATAGATTTTACTTTAAATGTGTAGTTATAGCTAAATGAAGTGATTGTTCCTCCTCCATATTTATATCCAAATAAATTTTATAAGAACAGGGAAAGCAGAGAGACCTGCATTTCCTGGATATGAAAGCAACCTCATGTATATTTCTTAATTAATGTTTCAATAGTTGGCAAAGGATACTTTGCAAAGCTCGCCTAGTGATTCTGACTGTAATTAAGCTTTGAGTAAATGACATGGAGTGTCTTTCTTTTTCCTCATAACATGGTTTCTGTCACTATTAGAACACAATAGCAACAATGCCGAACTGTCTTTTCTCTTCCCTCAATTGGCGCTCTCTTTAATTAATAGAAGGTTAAAATAACACAGTAATAATCAGCTTATTGGATTTTAAAGCATGTGACACATAGTCTATTTATTATAATGACATTTATGAAAATGGCTTGATGCCTATCATTATAATTACAGAGATTGAACAGAAGGTATAAAAGCCTCCTGTAAGGAACCCAAGGGATGCTATACAACCAGGATCTGTTAAGATGCAAGGGCAAACCAGACGACAACAATGAAAAACAATAGAAGCATGAAGGGCACTGATTTAATAGAATGCAGAAGCTCAGTACAGCACAAGACCAATCCTGACACTTTGTTCTATGATGCTAATGCTAACATCCTCACACATTAATTAGACTTTTTGGACATTCATTCATGTAATAAACTTTTCAACTCTGCTTTTTAAAATAATTACTGACAAGTTTGCTTATTATAAAGACGGTTAGTAAAAATAACCAAAACTGCAGTTATACCAGAAAAACAAATTTTGCCCATGGGATAAATAGAGTCCTATTTTATCAGGTAAAATCTGTTTCTGTAAATCCAAATAAAATGGAGCAGTCAATTCTGTTATTATTTTTTTGTGTAATGTTATCAGGCTCTGTCAAGTAAATAAAAATATGGAATGTAAACCGTAATAGTTCAATTATATTACTGAATATTCATTATTATTTGTACAGAAATCTATCAGAAAGCTAAATAAACATATAATGGCCAGTTTTGTTGCCCATGTCTCAAATTAAATGACTCTCTTAATAAATTAATGACTCTTAAAATATCTACATCAATTGACCTGTCTTATCCTGTACTATGAAGTTAAGCTTATTTAAAATTCAATAGGAATATTTAAAATACTCCTACTGAAGTAAATGGTAATTTAGTCATTACTAATATAAATCTCTTGCTATTTAGGCAATATACATATATTTACATCTGGGTCAAAAACACTTCTAAGAGCAGACTATTTATATATTTACCAGTTGTGCTATTTAGCTCTATCATCTAGTAGGACCCTTTAAACTAGAAAGGTCAGATATTAAACTTTTCACATATGAAGGATTTAAGTCAGCCACCAGGACACAAGAGAAAATACTTTCTCTCAAATGCACTTCTGTTCCTTTAGGCATTATCTTAAACTCTAGGTGTTTTCAATAAGAAATCCCCAAAGCCTCAGCCAGTAAACCCAATGTTTAAGAATTATGGGAAATTCTTTTTAAAACACCTTGAAGTACTATAGGAATGAATAGCCTTTCTCAGTGCTGGAAAAGAAATGTTTTCTCAGCATGAACTGTTGTTATTGTATCAGCCTCCTTAATTCATAGCAAAGTTCCTGTCTGAGCTTTTTGATTCTGTGGCCAGGTTGGCAGTAGCATTTCCCAGGCTTATGGTCCTTCAACTTGCCTTCTGTGGTGATGGGTTCTAAAGTACTCAAGAGATTATTGACAGCCATGATAGTCAATGACCTAAGTCATCCATCTCTTTAATTAATAGAATTAATTAACATGACAGCCAAGGGCCTGTGTCCCAAATAATCCAGGGTTCTTTGGTGCATAATCATATATCTGACCTGTTCTTTTTTTTCCTGTCAGAGCTACAGTATGACAGGGTTTCCTGGATTTGGGGAAGATATTGGTTTCTCTCCTGTCGTGGTCATATCATTCCTTGGTTTGTGGAATGAAGGTGAGAGACTGGGCTTATTGCTGAAGGACCTGATTTTGGAGGGAGCTTGTTATTCTATGGCTTTGGACTAGATCAAAACAGAGCAGCCCCTCCATTTCATGGATTCCAGAACTTCCTGGTTTATGGTGGAGTTAAGGGAGATGAAGAGGATGAAGATATTCTTAGAGCACTACTAGTTAGTGACAAAAAGAAAAGACAATAGAACGAGGCTTGAGCTGCTATTAGAATCTACCTTGTGGAATAAGGGTAGTGAAACATAATTATATCTCTTCCTTTATTGCATCCACAAATAGCTGTTCCGCAGCCTGTTGGAAAGTATTGAGCTCTGAGAATTGATTGTAAGAAGACACATGATAGAAAGTAAGCTAAATGTTTGTGCTTGGCTTCAAAAAGTGAGGATTTACCAGAGTTTCCCTTGTTCAGAGGGGTAGCAAGCTTCATGCACTGTTTAACAGACTAACAGTCCAGCCAGGTAAAACAGATTACAACCAGAAAGTTCTCAGAGATCCAAATCATGAATTCATATTTCTTACCTGTAAAAACATCTTATTTTCTACATTAAGGATGACAATTTTTATTACATCAGGCCATGTAACAGATTTTAAGGTACTGACCTTCACTATACCTCAATGTGACTGGCCCACCCCACCTGTGCTAGCAGATGGGATGCTGCAGAACCTGTCAGTCAAGGAACTTCAAGAAAGTTCCAAGAGAAGAGAAGAGCTTTCTCTGCCATAATTCCTGTCCTTTGAAACATCTTTCCTCCCAGTGGGAGCTTTGCAGCCATCCTCCTGACATTCCCTAAGGGTCTAAAGACCTAGCTCTGCCAGTTAGCTCGGGGTCCTAAGATGGAGACGATTGATGGACCAATAGAAGATCTCACCTTGCCCCTGCATATCCCGTTCCCTCCCTTCCTATCTTTTTACCACAATGTTAATTATAGACCATATTTTTATTCCACACAGACAGACAGACAGACAGACAGACTGACAGACAGATAAATATAGAACATGTAGAGAGAGATACACATAGAGACTCGGGCATACACAGAGATACAGAAACACACAGACAGACATACAGACACAGACACAAACATCTCAAGTAGACATATCAAGTCACCAAAATTCCCTTCCCACAACTCATGGCTTCCCACTACTTATGGCTACTGCAATGCAGTACAAGATAAGTGCTGTAAAGGCAAATGCTGATTTATTCTACTATATTCTTTCTTGGTCAGTCCTCATTTGTAATATTGTGTCTAACTCTGGGTACCATAATATAAACAATACATTGAAATAAGTTCAAAGGAGGGCTAAGGGACTAGAAAGCAAGTCCTATGAGAACAATTAAAGAAATATGTAAGTTTAGCCTGCAGAAAAGAAGACAGCAGGATTCCGATATCAATTGAACTGTCCTATAAAAGAGGGAGCAGACTAATTCTCTGTAGCTGTGGAGACCAAGGAGAATCAATTACCTGAAATCACAGGGAAATAAATTCAGAAGATATTAGGAAGAATTTTCTTACAGTAAGAATTGTCAAATTGTCAATGGAGTAATTGACTGATAAAAATGGCTTGTGCTAATTTTGTCCAAAATGCTATAGTAGAACTTGCCCTAGTCAAAGAATTGGGCAAGGTGACCTTTGAGATTTCTTCCATGATTTTATGATCTTTTGGCAGCATTTTGAAGAAATAGATCCAAAATTAAGAGGTTGTTGAGAACCAGAATTACCAATCAAGTTACATAAAACCCATAACATTTGCTTTGGTGAAATGAAAATCTAGTCCCAATCATCCTTAGAAATTATCTATACCCAATGCATTCCAACTCTGTATAAATATACTAAAACACAGAACCATTTGCATTGCTGAAACCAAGTTTTTATTTTTGTCCTATGGACTCTACACTCCAAAAATCTCTTCCAAATTCTAATCCTGGCTGCTGGGAGAACCTTGTGAAATTGTGCTCTTAAATGGGGGAGCATTTAATACTGAAATAATTGTAAACATTTGTGTATAAATTTCATTGTTTACCAATTTTGGAGAATTAATCACCATTAATCATTCAATCTTTATAAAGCAGAATCCATGTTCTCATTGGCATGGATGTTAACTTTTCATTTATATCTAAATGCATTAGAAATAAGTCCTTATTTTACAATATTTACAACCCGTTTGGCAATTAATTACAAGTGTCTCTATCTGTTTACGCACGTGTATGTTTGCTTGCTATCCTCTGAATCAATATGCAATTCAGCCTAGACTAAATCCTTTCCACTCTTATTTTTCTATAAATTTATTGCTCCTCACACAGTGCTCTGAAGTATAATTAAGTCAGGGACTGCATCTTGATTACTCTAATTATTCCACATTATGATAGTGATGTGTTCACGCCAGTACAGCTAAGCATTCATTAAATTTATATTCTAAATCCCCTCCCGGAAGGGATTTATGGATACCATCCCATACTATTTCATCAGAATATTTTGCCAGCTTAGACTCAACTCACTCGGGGATCCACTGATTCTGTCCTCTTCATATCATCTCTTGGCCAGAAGGGATGACTAATCTCTATGGCATGGGGGATATTCAAAAGGACCACTTCTAAGACTTGATGTCAAGTTGAGAATGAATCTTTCTTTACAAAGTTTACAAAGAGTCTAAAGGGCAGCAAATTTGAAATTTAACTCCTTCATGTAACAGTATAAAGGGTTTATATAATCTAACCTCACCACATACCCTTAGACATGACTTTTCCTTCAGCAAGAGTTAAGAATACAAAATCTTTAATATACAAAATTTACTCTTTGGAAGCAACTACCTAATATTGAAGTTTCTAGTTTCTCAAGGTGCGTCAATGGGTCAAGCTTTTAATATGCTTTCTGGATAAATAGTTTGTGTTTGTCTCATCCCCTGATTGTAGTCACGGGAGGATATGAGAAAATTTCTTGTTTAAGATGGTTCAAGAATAATTCAAGAAAAGCTAAGGTGAATTAAAGATGAACTGTATGATTATAGGAAACCTTTTTTCCTTTGGAGAATTCTAACAAGAAGATGTAATATCACTACCTCCATATTATACTGGGTGGTTAGAATAAGCATCATGTTAACCTATTCCCTATAAACTTTTATATCCTGTAAAATCCCATATGGATTCCATAATTCACCACAGGGGCTGGTATAAAAGATTATTTTTTACCCGATCTTTCTCCACTTTCTTGATCATCAGCATCAAAAGGTTCCGCTTTTAATTTCACATCCAGCTTATGCCCGCTTCACATAGAGGACCTATGTTGAAGTAGGACCAAGGTCTCTGGTTATATCTTAAGCATTTTTTATACATCCATGGGATTATTTATAAAGAAGCACATCATGCAGGATTGTCAAATACAGATACCATGCAATTATTATCCCTGACTAGAAGGCTTTCTCAATGATGGGGAGCCCTTATACAAAAGCAGAACCATGCCAGCCATAATTCCAAGGAAACTGCTGCTGTTCAGTAACACTGTAGAGGAAGCTCACTATAGGAGTTTCAAAAGATATGTATTGTAATCTTACAGGACTGTGTCTCACAAATTGTTTCTATACATCCTAGCTGAACTGGGAGGAAAGCCATGCTCCAGGTACCATGGGTTAGGGAGTGTCAGCTAGCAGGGTCAAGAAGGAGAGCCGCCTTTTGAACATCATCCCCCCTGATTGCCCATGTCCCCGTTGGCCTTTTGTAAGGTCTTGAAAATGTGATTTTGTGTATGGATGATTGGTTAGCTTCAGTAGTGGGTTCCACTTACCTTTGCTACAGAACCAGGAGGGAGAGTATGTGTGCGCTCACTTCACTCATGCACGGTGATTCTGTGCATGTGCAGAACAGAAGATGTCCGGGCGGGTGGATGGAACCTCCTGCTGCCGCCACTACCAGTTTGCCCAGACTGGGGCGAATCGGTAGAAACCTACCAGTTAGATTATTCCTAACTGTTTTGTATTTCTATTTGCTTTATTATACTCTGTATTTCATGTATTTTATTTTTTATTATTATTATAAATTTCTTAGTTAAAGTGAAATGGACAGTTATGCATCCAATATATAATTAACTATCAGGAGTGCCCAGACTAGCACAGGTGCTAGGTAACAGTGATGCTGAAGTATAATAGCACCATGCACTAAAGTGGTCCAAGTCTAGCCATTGTTTCCTTGGTATCTATATTAATGAAAAAGAAAAAAAAGAAAAAGAAAAGAAAAAAACCCCGAACATAAATGAAGGGAAAGCGTTGAACAAATGAATCTGTGAGTGCATGCAGTGCTTCAAGAATGAATTTAGAAATTCTCATGGTAAATTATAAAAAAGGAAGAGCATAACAGGAGGCTAATTGAACAAGAATAGATATGGGAAATCCTGTTTCCTTACTAACCGGCTGCCAGCCAGAGAAATATGACTGCATCAGCCACATGACTAGAGGTCTTCAGATGAAGATGTTAGAATGGACCCTGAATTGAGCAAGGATTGGATTAGAGATCCCTAAAGTAGCATCCCAGACTTGGAATCTATGTTTCAATACCTATCCACTATTTGCCTTCTGGATGAATAATAATATCACTGTAATATGACATCACATTCTGTCATGGTGTGGTTATGTGCTCCAATGATGTTTCGGTTCTTTGTTCATCTAGCTATCACAGACATTATTCAATCCAAAAAAGTTTCAAATGAGTGTCAGGACTAACTGCAACTCACAACCCATTTACAATGATAAATAATAGAAATTTCCATACCAAATCAGTTGTGACAAAAAGGATCACATTTGATAGCAATAGCACTTAGACTTATATATCACTCCATAATGCTTTACAGCACTCTCTGAGCAGTTTACAAAAATCAGCATATGAGCACATCAGCATCATCATGCTCCTAATAATCTGGGTCCTCATCAGGATCTAATCCCTGGCTGTGGGCAGAATTAACCTGCAATGTTGCATTCTAACCACTGCATCACCACAGCTGCTTGATACTATGACTTCTGAGCATCGAATGACAAATGAGCTATAGGACTTTATTCTCTCAGCTAGATGACAAGGTATCTTGGCTATCCTAAATCTGATACAGTGGTTAAACTGTTGGCCTAGAAACCAAGAGACTATGAGTTCTAGTCCTGCTTTAGGCATGAATGCAGGCTTGCTGGCTTTGGGTCAGTTTCTCTATGTTCATCACTGTGAGTTACTTATAAAATAATAAAAGTGGGATTTTTAAAAAGGCATAGAATTGCAAAGTGACAAGAAGACAAACAAAAATGAAAATCCAGGTCTATTGCTGAAAATAGAATAATTATTTAATGCTATTTTGAATCCAATCACTCATACTGAGAATTTTAAAAATAGAAGTATCAGATTTGGAAAGAAAATAAAAGATTCAACCATTATTGAACAAAGGTTTCTGGACCAATATTCATAATGCCCTGTTTTCATACTAAAACACTAATTCTTTACAGAAGCTTAATTAGAAGCATTGGAACGTGAATTGAATGAGCAATTGGAAAAATCTGCACAGCTGGAAATGCATGACAGAAGCCTTTTCAAACTGTCAGTGGAAATAGAAAAGAAGAGTCAAGATTTGCAAGAAAATTATCTTCTTAGCAAGAAAGTACAGCAATTTATGGAGATAAACAACCAGGCCAAACTGAAAGTAAAAAAAAAAGAATTGACTGAAAAGTCATTAAAAAGTGAATAGAATTGATAGGAAGAATGGGGCTATATGCCTTAAAGCAAACAGATAGGAAAGTCTCATCAACAATTCTTCAGGACATATACAAAGCACTCATTTCAGTACTAGTGCTTTTGAAACAAACCAATAATGTATCACATTGGTTATGTTATCACCAAGCAATTGAATATAATAATAAGGAGAAAAGCAAGTCAAGGTAAATCTAAGTGGAAAAGTCACTTAGAACTTGCAAAAATAAGAAATGATCCAAATGATGTCCCAGTGCACTTTGTCAGAAAAAAAGATTAGAGATCAAGTTCTGCAGCAGCATTTTAATACGAGACTCAGGATACTATAGTTGTAATTGCACTTAAGGAAATTCAAATTAGGGTACTGCACAATATTTTTTTTTCTGACAAAGTCAAACAGAAAAAGATTACATCTAGATGGGATATATTGGAAGAGATGGATCAATGAGAAGTATGTGCTCAAAAGATTTGAAATTTACATTCGGTTATGATCAACAATAATGTTTATAAAATTAGATATCCTTGGTAGAACACCACCAAAATTATTTAGAATATATAAAGGCATTCCCTATGTATGTTTGAAATCTGATCAACATGAGACATTCTGTCATGCTTGGTGGATATGGGGGGTGGGGGGAGAAAGCTACAAAATTTGGGTTCAAATAAACACATTAATACAGAGGACTTTAAAGATTAATATTCAATTGAAGCCAGAATCTTTCATTTTAGGATTGATGGATACACAATTAAAAAAGAACCATGAATGATTATGTCAACTTATGAATACTGCAGTGAAATCATTATATGTTCAAAGATGGAAAAAATCAGTACTACCCAAAATGGATGAGTTATTTGATGAATAAAAAGCCATGGATTGTTTGGCATAAAAGTAATTTTGTGATTTCTGATTTTGATGACTAGAAAAATATAAGTTATTGAAAGAAGGGAATTACAATGTAATCTTAGAAATAGAGCTTGATTAGAATTCTATGTATTACTGCTGAGAGGAAAATCAGAAAATATTTCTTTATATTTCTTTTCATGTTTTCTGTTCTTTTATTTTATTTGTTCTATCTCCTATTTTCTTTATCTTTTTCCTTTCTTTTTTTCCTGTTTTACATTTACTATACATTTTCTTTGAATGTACTTCTTATTATATATGTAAAATATTTTAATTATACACACACACACATATCAGATCAAATTGTCAACCATAAAACACCTGAATGCAAAATAATCATACAAACCTAATACCATCCCCCTTCCTACCCCCCAAAAAGCATGATCATTTATGAAAAAGTATGAATTGGTAACCAATACGAAGCATGAAGTTACAAATAA
>JANHFK010000285.1:154334-165212 GCA_036250565.1 Sibynophis collaris
TTGGTTGGTTGGTTGGTTGGTTGGTTGGTTGGTTGGTTGGTTGGTTGGTTGGTTGGTTGGTTGGTTGGTTGGTTATGAGCCAGTCACAAGGAGATTGCAAATTCTAATCCCACTGTAGGCATGAACATGGCTGGGTGATTTTGGGCCAGTCACCTTCACTCAGTTCAATTTACATTATCTTATGGGATGGTTGTTATGGGGAAAATAGGAGGGAGAAGTATTATATATATTCACTGCCCTGAGTTATTTATAAAAGTGGAAAAGATGGGATATACATAAATAAAAATAAAATGTGGTCCCTATTATATATTTTTACTATTCAAAGTGATGTTATTCTAGTATTCTGATACCCCCCGCCCATTTATTTATTTATTTGCCCAAGATGGGTGATATTCAGACTATGCTGGAGAAGAACTGATCCTGAATCATTTTCCAGATTTAAGAGTGGAATCCAAATACCTCATAGTTCATCCGTACCTCTAATTTTATATATGTTCTGAATATTGCTATATAATAATAATAAATATTAGAAGTGAATATTTGTAGCTCAGGGTTGAACTGTGGAATCCTTAGTGCTCTCAAGGCTTGATAGTTTTTTGCAGACATTTCATTACCCTAGTTGGATTCCACAATAACAGCCATCTAACCATTGCTCTTTTAAGCCCTCTTGATGTCAAGAGTTATTTACTGGATAGCTTTTAGATGGTCGTTTTAGTAGTCCAAAAGCCTCTTAAAGATGTACAATCAGTCTAGTTGTTGACCTGAATGTTGGCTAGGCTGCAAAATACATCTTTCTCTCTCTCGGTTTGGGTGTGTTTTTCTCCTCTCAATGCGTTTCTGCAGATTGCTTCCTTCAAGCTCTAATCCCTTGTCTCCTTGTGTATTTTTGGAAGGGCAGACGGAGAGAGACTGCATCATCAGTGAGAGAAATCAGTGAGTCATAGCACTCATTTATGAGGAACGTTGTTTCATTCGAATCTTTCTTGTCAAGATGCTGACAGTAAATTTGAGTCATTGGCAGCAAACAAGCTGTATAGCAACTTGACTATTTGGAGGATAAAAATAGATTGGGGGGATGGAAGCTGACTTTGTCTGAAATCCTCAGACTTTGGGATATAAGATTTACACCACCACCCCTCCATATTTTGGTTTCATGATCTGAATATGCTTGAATCTTGATTAAAACCAGTTTTTGTTTTCCATCTGAAGATGTTTATGTTTAGTTAAATCCTTATGTGGAGCTATTCAACAACTCTAGGGCAGTTCCAGGGTGGTGTCTCCCAGATTTTTTATTGTTGACAACATTTTTATTTTTGAATTATTACTGGAGAGTGTGGCTTTCTTTCTGCCAAAATAAATGCTTTTGGGGGAGAAACGAGTTAGAATGATCTAATAGGAGACTGTACATTCTACAAAGTTGATTATTTTGTCCATTTGGCTGAAAGGTTTTCTTCTTTCTTCAAATGGTGCTAGCTCCATACAATTCTGGTAGAGAACCTTCATACTATCTGCTGCAACTTTACAGTAGCCTTCCCAACCAGCATTCTCTAGACATAGAGAATTTCAGCACTCATAATTACAACCAACTCAACAGGAATTATGGGAGCTTGAAATTTACCTCCATATGAAGGTTGGAGAAGATCTCCTTAGGAACTGAAGCTGTGGTGCTCCAAAAACCAAAGCAGGTCCTCTACTATTCACCTTCCCTATTCCAACTATTAAATATATTATTAGTAGTATGAGATCACATAAACAGTTTGCAATGCACATTATGCCTAGATAATTTGCACTATTTTGCAACAAGCAAGCAACCCCTAGTTATCTCTGAGAATATAGTATGCTGCTCATGTGTAAGTTTTCTTTAAAGTACAGTTGCCAATATGGTCCCCACTTACAACCAATCATTTAGTGATGTTTGATGTTACAACGTCACTGAAAAAAGTGACTTATGGCTGTTTTTCACATTTAGGACTGTTGCAAGATTCTTGTAGTCACATGGTCAACATTCAAGTGCTTGACCACTGGCATGTATGTATGATGGCTGCAATGTCCTGGGGAAGCCAAATCCACTTAACTGTGTTATTAATTTGCTAACAACTGCAGTGATTCACTTAATAACTATGACAAGATCATAAAGTGGGGCAGAACTCACTTAACAACTGTCTTGCTTACCAACAGAAATGTTGGGCTCAATTGTGGTTGTAAGTCTAAGATGATTAGATTCTTCCACAGATCCACATCTCTAATCATTAGAGAAGAAGAAAGGAATAATTGCAACATCTTTGCTAATACACAAGATATGAATTTGGGGTTTGCTCAGGATCACCTGTTTCTGTTTTCAGATAACATGAGTGTCATATCCAATCAACCATTGAATTTGTCTTTATTAACTAGCCTTTTGCAATGGCTGCATTATAATTGTGAGTGATTAAAACTCATGCATTAACGAAGAGCACTGTGTAAACTTGCAGACCCACAACTATCATATAGTACAATTAGGCTCCTCCAGTTTCTCTTGATCCTGCAGACCTAGCATTTTTTAAATTTAATTGGCATGAAAGGCAGAATAAACTATGCACAGCAAATTAAGTGTGAAACAGTGTTAATTTAGATAATGTCTGCTCTGTGAAACCACTTCCTCAGCAATATTTGAAGACACACAATGGGAAGATCTTTTAGTTCTGTCTACTATTAGAGCAGCAAATGTGGTCTGCAGTCCCTGAATTTTCATGCAAGATTTGGTTAACATTCAGCACTTTAACATCAATCTTCTTTGCTTTCTTTTTACGGTTCTAGTGAAAAATGTGACTTCATGCTATCTAATGTAGAGTTATAGGCGAAAATAAAATCACAGATATTTTGAATTGCTGTACCTAGGCTTGCAAAATGACCCTCTTGACCTCATTGGACTTCATTAAATTACTATTATTCTTAAATGGCACATTGAAAAAAATATATCTCAGCAAATGATTTATAGAGAAATAATTCAGAAAGTTTTTTTTTCTTTTTGCTAATTGAGTATCTATTATTTTCAGCTGCAAAATTTCAGAGATTGTCAACCAGGGTGAAGTACAAAAATGTCAAGCAACCTTGAGGTCTAGCTCTACAATGTTTTGTTTTGTATATTTATTGAAATGTATGTGAAATAATGGAATGTTATTATTTTTCTCTAACTAAAACACAGACAACTCATCTCTGAGTTATTGTGTGTATAAACAAATTTTGTACTTTCTTCATCTGACTTGTCTGTTTCATTATTATTATCATGGGAATATTTTTCTCTCATATCAGTAGTGGATTCCTACCGGTTCTGTCCGGTTCTTAGAACCAGTAGTAATGGTGTCGGGAGACTCCACCCATCCACCCAGACGTCATCATGGACGCTCTGCATGTGCAGAAGGTTCTGCGCACAAACACGCTCCTGTTGTGAGCCAGTAGCAAAGGTAAGTAGAACCCATCCCTGCCTCATATGGAATGAAAATACAAGCTTGTATTAAAAACCCTTTTCCAATTTGTTACAATAATTTGTGCAAAATATTTGGGGTAATGACACCTAGGAAAACAAAGGTTCTTTGGAAACATGAAACTTAGCAGTCTATAATTGCAGCTACCTTTTGTTAAAAGCCTAGCTATCTCATAAATCAGATATCCTGAGGTCTTTGTTTCAGTCACAACATGCACTATAATTCCTTCCTTCCATGGTGGATAGGTTTCTGAGTACCAATGAATCCATATCTATAACTTAAATAAGAGAGAGAGCAAACTATCCTTTATTCTAAAATGCCATGTTTCAAAGATATTTTTTTAAAATTATCAATATTTTCTGCTTAGGAATTTTTAGTTACAGACTAATTTTAGCAGGAAGGGAATTTCAGTCATCAAGGTTGTTGAGTAAAGCAAGAGGCAAGAGTGATATAGTGATTAAAAGGTTGGAATATGACTGAATCTCCTGTCAGTCGTGGGATCCCTCTGTATATCAGTTGCTCTCTCTCTCAATCCAACCTAATTAAATTGAGAAATTCCTTGAGATAAACATTATTATGTAGAAATAAACTATAGAAAAGCATTTAGTCATTCAATTTGTACTGTGCTCTGGTGAAGAGCCAGGCCTTAAGGCCACCTGGATCTCAAAGGGAAACCTCATTTCAAAGAGCCAGAGCTACAGCAGAGAAGGCATTCTTCTAGTATTCTACGAATTGACATTGTTTAATGGGAAGAATTTGCTGAGGCAACCCATCACTGCCTGCATTGTTGCATTCTGGACCATTTGAATCTTCAAGGTAGACTTCCAAGTTTATACAGTGAATTACAGTATTCAAGCCTTGAGGTAACCAGTTACTTAACCACGAAGGAGTCATGATGGCGCAATGGTTAGAATGCAGTACTGCAGGCTACTTCTGCTGACTGTCAGCTGCTAGCAATTTGGCAGTTCAAGTCTCACTGGCTCAAAGTTTACTCAGCCTTTCATCCTTCCGAAGTCGATAAAATGAGGATCCAGATTGTTGGGGGCAATATGCTGACTATGTAAAACCACTTAGAGAGGGTTGTAAAGCACTGTGAAGTGGTATATAAGTCTAAGTGCTATTGCTATTTTATACCCAAACATATTGTTATCACAAACTATATGCTAATTAGGTTAGGAATAAACCCCTAATAGCAATAGCACTTATATACCGCTTTATGGTGCTTTACAGCTCTCTCTAAGCAGTTTACAGTCTATTGTCCTGAATAATTTGGGTCCTCATTTTACCCACCTCAGAAGGATGGAAGGCTGAGTCAACCTTGAGCCTGGTGTGATTTGAACTGCCAAATTGCAGGCAGCCAGCAGGCAGCAGAAGTAGCCTGCAGTACTGCACTCTAACCACTGCGCCACCACAGCTCAATATTTCCTGTATGCTCTAACCTTTAAATGTTTAAATGTTAGAATTTCACATGTATGAATTCTTTTAAATATGTGGGTATAGTTATTGTAAGGAAACTTTCTTCATTTGTAGATGTAATTATTTCAATTTTTTGTCTTCAATTAATATTATATAAGTAGGCTATGGAGAATGATAAACAGTGTAAAATTTAATATTATTTTTGATATGTTGACTGATATGTTTTCTCAAGAATTAATGTTAATATTAATGTTAATATTTAAGGTACATTAATCTACAGTATATGTAGTGTATGAGAGTATGAGTTCTCAACACTGACTTGAAAGCATAATATATATAAAATGTGCATAAAATGGATAATTTGATCTTGTTCCATCATTGCTTAATTTTCATAAGCTTCTTAATAGGGATATTGATAGGCATTAATTATCTAGTATATCAGCCTAATTACCAGCCTCACTATATGGGTTAAGCTGATGAAATAACTGGTCAGCTATCATGATACACTTGTGTCTTGCTTGAAGGCATTAATTCATTGTTGCAATATTTCTTATCCACTATAAGAATGTCCCAAGCAAAATCAGTCTTGTCTTCTCCAGCTAAAATCTGATGATTGACTCCATCTGCTGAATAGATTAGAAATCTTCAGTCTGTGCCACATGATTGATATTTTTAATGTCAGATGCCCCCAAAATCGTACAATAAACACTTTGTTATTCAAACACAGTTGATTGGAGGGCAAACTAATTACTTGGCCTGTAATCCTGTTCCCAATTACATGTGCACAACACCCATTAAAATCAAAGACTCATGCAAGTAGATGCTGTTTAATGAATTCAAATGTGTTTGCTACACAGTAGAAAAGGAATAAGATTCATAGATGTGTTACAATAGAGCAGGCATGACGGGCTGCCTTTTGGAAGAATATGCTCAGCAATTTTTCTTTGGTTTGCTTTTGTTTCTGAGTAACAAGGTTCAGAAATGTGTTGATCCATTATCTATTGTGTGTCAAGATGAAAGTCAGACAGTTGCAAAACAAGAATTCATTTAATTTGTGCTCCACATCTTCAACTGGCAATGCATTTTTTAAATATAAAATGCTGGAGCTGAAACTAATGACCAAATAAATAAAAGTTTTGAATTAAAGGACAAAGCCATAGCTTTATAGTCATTGAGATTTGCTTGGATTTGCGAGGATCAGTTTTCCTGACTGATATTACCAAAGGTAACTCACATTGCTTGCTTCTATACATGGGATGATTGAATTATTTTTCAAAGTTGCTGTGGTGAGGTATTTCTACATTAAAACAACATATAGAGATAAATCCCTACAGAGATTTAATAAGACATTATAGAGTCGTATTCATCCCAAGTACTCCTTGTTTAACCTTTATTTTATCTTATTAGTAATTTTTGTCAGATCTGCTTGGTGATATGTTCTTGCAACTTTGCTGCAATGATATTTTGTTATTGCGGGCATTTATTTATGTCTATCAAATGGAAATTTTGTTATGACTCATGTTCCTTCTCCCACTGAGAGTTTTCTACAAATTAATATAATGTTCCATTTACTTTCTGTGAAGTTTATGTGGTTTAATTCCCTCAGTGTTGCACATTGGCCTTAATTCAATTGGATGCATGCTTTTTTCCTGTTGTGGACCACAACTAGAGTAAATGACCAGGAGCCCTATTCCAATTATAAGTAATCCCACAAAGAAATGAATAAAGACTCAATTATAGAGTGTATAAAGTGCAGACTGCAGTGTGGTGCTGTTAATACATCAGCCTATACAAGACTGTGCATGGAGAATGATGATTGGATCTCTAATATGCATTAGATTTTCACATGCTCACTTACAAAGCTGTCCCCCACTTCCTGCAATACAGCTCCAGAGGCAATTATCTGCACTTTAAATCCCTATTTCATTTATTTTTTTAAAAAAAATACCTAAGTGCCTCAGCCAATTTCTGTAGATTATCTTGATAAACTTGAGAGGTCATTTGGGATTGTGGCTGACTTTGGTAAGAAACCAGTTTAAAGAAGGAATAAAAGCTTCTGATTTTCATGTTGAAGGTTACTTAATCCTAATTTTGTTCAAACTGCCCATTACATTGTAATCGTCTGTAATGAGTATATTGATGTGACAGTGCATATTTTAATCAATGGTTGTTTGATCCATTTGTGCCACTACTGTGGGAAGGTGCCACAGGTGATCAAGTGTTTGATCTTCAGTTGAACAAAAAGTTAATGTAGCAATTTTATCAAGAAGCCTAGTTGTTTACTTGTAAAAGCCCTGAGGCATTTGTTTTGTTTCAGATCCTTGGCCTTGCACAACTACTAGGCCCAACTGGACTAAGCCAATACTCATCTTTTGATCAATAGCAAAGTTGAATAAACAAAGGAGGATACCTTTCACACAATTGAGATATATGTAGGTAGCCATATCAATAGAACGAAGGAATGATTGAAGAAGCAAGATTCTGTCTTAATCCTTATATTGGCTTCTGGAGTTATCCCAGATATTTCCTTGGTACCACTTGCCATTTGACAATGATGCAACCCAACCAGCTTGCTCTGAAACTTCCAGAAACCAGCCTATTTCTCCATTTATGCCTCTGCATTACCCAACATACAGTATATATATTCTGATTTGGGGTTTTCTGAAAGGGTGGAGGCTTTGCTTTGTGACTGGAAAAGCCAGTCAAAATTCCCTGCTTCCTGGTTTGACCCTTAACAGGCAGTTGCTACATTCTTAAATACACTTAGTGAGAAAAACACAGAGGAAAACTTAGTTTGCTACACCCAATATTAAACAACTGTTTTTCAGATTGTTCCGGATGCATTGTGGAAATACTCATTGATAGCAGTGGTGAAATCTGATTTTTTTTACTACCGGTTCTGTGGGCATGGCTTGGTGGGCGTGGTGTGGCTTGGTGGGCGTGGCAGGGGAAGGATACTGCAAAATCTCCATTCCTTCACAACTCCAGGGTAAGAATACTGCAAAATCCCCATTCCCTCCCGAATTCCGGGGGAAGGATATTGCAAAATCTCCATTCCCACCCTACTCTGTGGCCAGCGAGAGGTGGTATTTGCCGGTTCTCCAAACAATTCAAAATTTCCACTACTGGTTTTCCAGAACGTGTCAGAACCTGCTGAATTTCACCTCTGGAGCAAACCCCACCCTCACTAACACTTGATGAAATTACTTAATCAGATTAATGAAATATTGTCTGGCAAACAACCAACCAACCTTAGAGTGAATTTCTGCTATTAGTTCATGTTGCTGAACAGTTCAGTAAGTTTCAGTGCAGCGCATTTGCCTTGTTTCTTTCATGCCTATTGAAAAGTTTGGTTTGACCCAGAGTGGGCTTCCTACAACCTAAGAATAGGAATCCCTGGGTATTGGATCAATCCCTGGATATTGGAAGGTTGGAATCCTCTAACATTTCCAAGAGAGGACTGGAAGAAAAAAAGAAATCTCAGGAGGGTTTCTAAGCTGTCATTTTTCAGATAAATTACAAAATTTGGGGCTTTCCAGCAGCTTAATTTTATATGACAGAATAGCCGCCTTGTTATAACAGCAATTTTCAGTGGTGCATACTGAAAATAAATAGTGATCATTCTCCTGCTCCCCATTTAAACAGCACCATGGATAAATGAGAAACATGTCAAGGGAAACATAAATAAATGAACTCTGGCAGCTCAGCTGCAGCAAAACACATTTATGATTCAAAAGTATGCAAATTATTATTCATGCTTCTAGGCTGCCACTGGATATTGTGACTGTTCTAGCATTTGTGACTGCAGAGTAGTCAGTGGCATTAGGAGTTTTACAGGAATGAAATACTACAACACAAAGTGCCGTGACATGGAAGAGGAACACCAGTTGATTTCACATTATCTCCTTTAAGGCTCCACAATTATATTTTGACAGCAGATGGTGGGTGTTGGCAAATATAGCTTATCACTGTTGGATTTTTTGGGTAATCTCCTATCCAAACAGGTGCAGCTCGACTTGGCTTTTCAAGTTCAATCAAGAAAAGATAGGTAGTGCCACGGAAAGGTAGTGATGCAATATGACATCTAAACCCAAAATAATAAAGATGTAAGACCAGTGTTTCTCTGCCTTGGCAAATTTAAGAGAGAGAGAGACTTCATGGCTGCCTGGGGATTTCTGGGAGTTGAAGATCACCTCTCCTAAACTTGCTAAGGTTGAGGAACACTGGGTTAAGCACAACTTGGGTTATTTAACAATTTGGCATGTTCAGTTCTTGGAATGAGATTTACAAAGGGCTACAAAGTTAATGCAAAATGCAGCGGCTCAACTGTTGGTAGGTGAGAGCTGCCATACATGTATGACATCCGTAGTTTCAACAATCGTTGCCTTCTAGTAGGTTTTCAAGTACAATTCAAAGGCTGCAATTCAAAGGCTATTTACTAAGGCTGCACTACTATTAATCTTGTCATCATTTCTATCAGCCATCTCCCCCCCCACTTATGACTATATGACTGTAACCTTGTTGCTTGTATCCTTACGATTTTTATATTGATAGTTTCCTAGTATGATTTGATTGCTTATTTGTACCCTGTGACTATCATTAAGTGTTGTACCTTATGATTCTTGATGAATGTATCTTGTCTTTTTATGTACACTGAGAGCGTATGAGCCAAAGACAAATTCGTTGTGTGTCCAATCACACTTGGCCAATAAAGAATTGAATTCTATTCTATTCTATTCCTATTCTTCTTCGACAAAACACAACATAAATGTTTGATTTTGTAAAAAAAATCATGCTGGTTATTTTCATATAGATTCATTTTTTAAGAACTTCCTCAACAAGATCGTTGTTGGCACATGTAGTAAAAATGAAAAAAAGACCTATAGCTTTTCCCTACCATGACAGACAAAAAAATAAAAGAAAAGGATTATCAGACACCAGGTCGAAATAATTAAAGATGATACGGATTAATATTCATGTTTCACCAACTGCAGAAAACATTTCAAGGAAATCAGTGCACTTTAGTCTCCTTGGAAACCCAATGCACCTCACACCATCAAGAGGGGAAAGCCAACACAGTTTTGGTGATGCCAAGCAACTAGTAAAAGCAATCCAAAGAGATAATCACGCCCTGCTCTTCTTTCTGGCAGGTTCCGGGCGCTTATAATTAGAGCTCCATCACAAGTAGCCAGTTCCTGCAACTCCCCAATGGAAAGGCTGAAAGAACTTTTCCGGTGGAAAAGTTCCGCTGCTCTTTCTAAGGGTTCTCTGGGAAAAGGCAAGGAGGTGCCGAGAGCCCGTTGAGCAAAAAAAGGGAAGGAACTTCGTCAGCTCGCCCGCCCGCCCAACATTTAGACCAAAGAGGCGCCTCGGAAACCCGGAACAGCCCTTAAAACCCAAACTCTTGAGAAGAGAACAGAGCTCAGCGACGGAAGAGGAGCAGCAACCGGCGACACGGGGTCGACGCTTTGGGCGCCAATCGCGCCAACGCTATAAGGAAAGACCTCCTATCCAGCCACTCAGGCTAAGCCAGCTTTGATCGACGCTTGCCTATTGCTGGTGGGCCATGGCTGAGGGGACAGGCTGCGACGCGCCCAAAGCGTGCTTGGCCAAGATAGTGATGGTGGGTGACTCCTTCGTGGGGAAAACCTCGATCCTGAGGCGATACACCGACTTTTGCACCACCGCCTGTGCGCCGCCGTCTTCCTATATCACCACCGTTGGTGAGTAGTAGACGCGCCCCGACGGCGCCCGTTTCTCGTGCCTGGTACGCCCGAGACGTTCGGCGAAATTACACTGGGCGATCCTAAGCCCCTTATTTCCTTTTGAGTATGCGGACCTGGGTTCATTTAGCCAGCGAAAAAGAAAGGGTGCCCTGTCCCTCCCGTTTTATTTCCTGGTAATCATAAACTAAAACATACACCCTCAAAGCAGTGGTGAAATCTAATTTTTTTTACTACCGGTTCTGTGGGCGTGGCTTGGTGGGCGTGATGTGGCT
>JANHFK010000293.1:0-11669 GCA_036250565.1 Sibynophis collaris
TGTCTAGTTTAATGAAAAGAAGGACTAGGGGAGACATGATAACAGTGTTCCAATATCTCAGGGGCTGCCACAAAGAAAAGAGAGTCAAGATATCTCCAAAGCACCTGAGGGTAGAACAAGAAGCAATGGATGGAAACTAATCAAGGAGAGAAGCAACTAAGGAGAAATTTCCTGACAATTAGAACAATTAATCAGTGGAACAACTTGTCTCCAGAAATTGTGAATGATCCAACACTGAATTTTTTAAAGAAGATGTCTGAAGTGGTGTAGTGTTTCCTGCCTAAGCAGGGAATTGGACTAGAAGACCTCCAAGGTCCCTTCCAACTCTGTTATTCTAAAAAGAATAGTGTTTTTAGGGATATAAACTAGCATGTAATCTAGTCCTTAAATTCCAGATAAGATTGATTCACATTAGTTACAAATATTTATTTCAATGCTTTCCATAGCTATGTGTCAATATGTCAACTGGTTTATTAATTGATTATCACATATTAGGTGAACTTTAAAAAAAATAATCTGAGCATAGCAAACTGTACCATTTACAGTTACTTATAAAAAACACCTAAGAATAAAACTAGTTCATCAACCAACATCAGGTTTTATATAAACTAAATATGATATTCAATTAAAACATTCTTAATGTGTGCATAATAATGTTATTTATTGAACTGATGTAACTTTCTGTTCCAGCATCTGCAGAGAGTGTTTTCAAAATATCCAAATTGACAGAAATGTATTTTAATTAAGATAACCTTTTTAAAAATATCATCCAGAAATCTCACAGGCAGGAACGAAGAGTTTATTATGGAATGCATGCTTTGTAGAAATATCACACCAGCTATAATAAATGTGAGCTTAATTGTATCTTGAGAACCAGGAATTAGAGTACCTCTTTATCACTTCTTTTAAAAAAATAATTAGATGTTTTCCAAACTCATAAAATAGCTTTTTCCTTATCAAAAAGGCTTTGCTATGATTGATAATTTAAAAAATGATTAAAACAGAAAATAAGAAAACTACTGTTTATAACATCATTACATACTTACTTGGAGTTTGCAGATGTTATTTTGAATGCTCCATGTTTAAAACATGCCTTGTGGCTTTGGAAAAACCTGTTCAAGTAAGAATAGAAGCAAAATTAACAAAACTATTGGGCATGCTAGACTTGCTTTAGTGAAGCAGATATGTTGTTGCTTTTGTCTTACTGTGCTAAAGAAGTCAACAAAGGCCATAAGAAAAATGTTCCCCCATTCAGGATTTAAATTTGGTTACAGTTGTGCTAACATGGTGATGATCTAAAATATGTCATTTCTATCCATATTATACAGCATTTAAAGCCATGATAAGATATGCTGTTGGATTTTATGTTGGATGTAGCAAACATCCAACAAGTTAATAATATGTCAAAAAAGTCAAAAATGTAAAAAAAAAAGTCCAGTCCAGTGATGGCAAACCTTTTTCGTGCTGAGTGCCCAAAGCATGCGTGCACCCCCAAAATGCAATGCGAGTGCACCTTTGCATATGCCCCATACATCCCCTGCACATTCAACCCCATGCCCCATTTTGGCTTCCAGGTTGGTGCAGGAGACCTTCCAGAGCCCAAACAGGGCACGGGGGGGGGGCATGTGTGCAAACTCCCAAAATGTAATGTGAGCACCCCCCACATGCACCCCATGTGGGTCAGGTATTATCAATATTGTGTGTTCCCTTGTATTGACATATGTCCTATACTTTGGAAGTTTCTCTAAAATGCACCCTCCCAACTGACTGAATTCTAAAATTGATGGAAAGTATCTAGGTCACATGTAACAACATGAAAGAAAGGAAGTGGTTTCAAGTAATCAAGCCAGATAAAGAATAGAACAAACCTGCATAGATAATCTCTAATTCTTTACCTTATTCTTTGTCCAGATAATTTTTCTTTGACAATCTTCTGAAATTTGCCTTCTTGGCTATCTACAATATAGTAAATCTCAATCTCAATTCCAGAAGCTCAACAAGCTATTTTTCTGGAAACATTTTAGTCAGGGGTGTCAAACTCAAGGCCCACAGGCCACATTCAGCTCACGGGGCCTCTACCAGCAAAAACGGGCTCCCAATTTCCAGATATTGGGAGCCTGTTTTCACTGACAGAGTACTTGGGCTGCCACAGGTGCCCGACACGAGTGATGCCAAGCTAGCCATGCCCACCCTGGCCTTCTAAGTCAAACACAACCCTGATGCCGCCCTCAATGAAATCAAGTTTGACACCCCTGACTTAGGTGATCTTCAGGATATCACCACTCTCACTTAGCCAAACGCAAACTTCAGTCTCTTATCCTTTTCAGAGGATAAGAGTTCTTCCTTACCTGAGCTAGCACCTATTCTTGGATCCTTTTCCATTGTCAAGCCAGTGTACTGTAGATATTATGGTATAGAATTAGGAGCAAGGGAAAGAGGGTTACAGTCAATACCAATCACAGAATCACTTGGTAATTTTGGTTCTTTCAGTCTTCTTCAGTTTAATTTTCCTCAAAGAGTGGTTCTTGTGGGGAAAATAAAGAGATCTCCTGAATGCTACCTTGAATTCCTGAATAAAAGGTAGGATACAGATTAAATGGTTATGTCATTTTCTATTGAAGATTTGGTTGGGTCCCTACTTACACATCACCAGAGTACAACGGCATCTTTTTTCTGCTGTGCTTTTGTGACATGGCCTTCATCTCATCTCCGATTCAGGGGTGAGACGGACTTGAGTTGTCTTTATCTGAACAAATGTTAAGCTAGGACATTTGTCTGATTCCAACACAGCAGTCTCAAAGTGTGTATTAGTTCTTGTTAGTTTTTATTCTGTTTGATACAGTTTTATTTTAAAAATCAAAGTGTATAAAATCTGGCAAGCTTTGTCATACATTACTTTGGAAGAAAGTCAACTGTATGCAGTGACTTGGAACAGAGACAGTAAAGGTAGGATAGGGATCAGCAATTGAAATAGCAACTATTGTGCCAGTGTAAATTTCTGTCAACTTAATTGTAAATGGATGGCACTTCAGCTCAGCCCCACAGTAAAATCTGTAGGAGGATCTCTCCCCAAGCCATTTTCTACATCCTGCCCTCATACACACATTTCTTCAACACATATGCACTATTTTCTTAAATACAACTTTTTTAAAATAAAAGAGAGTAGAAATGGCAAAGAGTGATGAAGAAACATGAATGGAGTCATCTCCCTGGTCTTCCTGCTGGCAGCGTGGGTGGGTTTTCTGGAACCCTGCCTCATGCTAAGTAGACTGTAGTCAAAATCAAGACTTAGGTATCTCTTGATTTATCTTTTTCAGTTTTTGCCATGTGCCATGGTGCTAAAAGCTTTCATCTTTGAAAGCATCAGCAAACAGACTGATTTTAAGCATGGACATGGATGGAAAGCACCAGCTGCCTTTGCACTCTTATGAAACAGGGTTATATCTTCTTGCACTTACTACTGCTCATCCACTTCATGGATAGGCCATCTGATGTCCTGCAGAGTCTAAATCAGGGATTGGCAACCATAAACACTCAAAGAGCCACAAAGGCCCTAACTAGAAGCCCCCCATTCAATTCTGGAACTGACCGGACATCCAGTTCCCCCACCATAGAGTCTCCTCCTAGTGCAGCATCCTTTTTACTCTACGTGTCCTAACCGAAAGTCCTATCAGTTGTGGAGCAGATCAGTGACAGGAGCCGTAGCAAAGGGATAAAAGAGTCACATGAGGCTTCAGAGCCGTGGATTGCCGACCCCTGTTCTAGATGTTACTGAACTATACCACTTATCAAGGGACATCGTGAGCTATTAAGTTATTATCATTAAGAGTCAGCAGTCAGCCAGCCATCTAAGGTGAAAAGAGCTGAGTGATAAGGTGTAGATACTGGCAGAGTTCTCAATCCCAGGATGTCTTGGCAAATTCTAAGAACCAAATAGAGATGATCAGTTCAGCTTTTTGTGAAACAAAGGTGTCAATAACCAAAACCGAATCATACGTGCCATCTAACTTATTTAAGTCTGGAGTGAAACACCCTAACTTCCTAGCTACCACGTAAGTTCTCATTTCCTTGTATTTTCCAGAACTTCAACAGTTTATTTTCCCCTTTGTAGCTTATTATAATATTACTCATCAGTAAATCAATTGTAAATCAAGTTGGCATATGTGTGCCCAGTCCAAAACAGAAAAGAGGATCCCAAAAGTCAGGGTGGTGATTACAACCATGCAATTGGAGCATTGCTCTTTTTTTATATACACCTGTACTTAAAAAAGGCTGGGACTTTGATCATACTGTCATGACTATCATTTTGACTTTTTGGAATTTCATGGGTGGACTGGTTCTCATCATTTTACATAATGGCTGAGGGTGGTGAGAGTTGTGGTTCCTTATTCTAGAACATAGGTTTTTTGGCTCAATTAAAATCTGCAGTTACCCAGTTGCTCTGCTAATGCTTTGACACTGCTGCAAAAAGCTGTGAGAAAATACTCTGTTTAGATAAATGGGCTGTCCAGTGACCAGCCAAAGTACCCCACAACTGTGCACAGCACGCCTAAAATTAATGAAGTGATAAGTTTCATTATCTTTTAACATAATCAATCAAGCAACGATTCAAGATCCCAATAGGAATATCTTTCCTGTCCTTAAAGTGTGATGTAAAGTTAAGCACCCTCTAGCATTTTCCTTGCTACATCTTTACTAGGGTACCAATTTTCTTAATGAAGAAATAAGAGACTAGACATGTGAGAAATTACTAGCTTTTGTATAGTAATACTAGCTTACTATATTTTTAGCCAGTTGTGAGCAAATATAGGCTAAATACTTGGGAATAACCAAGTTATATCTTTTAAAGAAGAGATTGGACAACCATTTGTCTAAAATGGTATAGGACAGTAATGACTAACCTTTTTTTCCATGGGTGCCAAAAGTGCCCACACCCATAATGCAATGTCCACCCTGCCCCCTGCACATGTGCATGCAGCCCCCCTGCACTCCACTGTCCCCCTGCGCAGGGTTGTGCAACCATCCCCCCCCGCATCCTCCCGTTTTGAGCCTAGCAGGCATCCCTGAAGCCTTCCAGAGGCTTTCCTGGAGGACAAAAACGGTCTCTCCCAGCCCTCCGGAGGCCAGAAACAACTCATTTTTGGACTTTTGGTACTTCCAGGAGACTCATTTTCCACCCTTCCAGAGACTCTGTGTGAGTCCTGTACTTATCTGGCATTCAAAACGGGCTGCGTGGAGATTCCTGGGAGGAGCAGAGTGGCATGGGCATGTGCGCACGTCTCCCACATGTGCGACAAAGACCCTAAAATCAGCTGGCACGCATGCGCGGTGGAGCTGATATAGGGCCATGGCTTGCATGCCCGCAGAAATGGCTCCACGTGCCAACTGTGGCACACATGCCTTAGGTTCACAATCATGGGTATAGGATTTCCTGCTTGAGCAGGGTTTTGGACTAGAAGACCTCCAAGGTCCCTTCCAACTCTGTTATTCCAGTTTTTCTGTTAAAAGCTCTGAATCAAGAAAAGTTTGGTTATGCAATACATGCTACGATTGCCATTCCCACCTCAAAAAAATAAATCAAAATGCTTTTTAAAAAAAGGTTAACAATGCAGTTTTCTACTTGTTAATAGGCAATTAGATTAATTTACTAGAAACTTAAGGCAGTTTCCAGAATGAACTAAGTCAAAGAGTAAAAAGGAAGTTTTCTTGTAGGATTTGACAATACTCATCAAGGGAGAGGTGTGAAGACAGAGACATTTACCAGAATAGCTCATTGCTAAGTAGCTGCAAAGATCAATCCACTTGATTACTGTTTGGGCATTCATATCACAGTTTCCATTTGACACAGTTAATGACAGCATCTTCAATTCGCCTGCTAAAGAAAAACAATCACTTAAGTTTTTCCCCTTTGTTTACTTTTTAACTGCAATAGTTTTCTCTTTGAACACATTCACAGGCATGAATCCAAGAAATTCAGGAAGATTCACCTTATGTCAATTTTCATCTTTTTCTGTATCTTACCATAGATACAGATGGAATAATATGTTGTCTTTAGTTCAACTGCCATTGAAGGAACATATTTAAGCGGATTTATTTTGGTGGATTGCCTATGGAATAAACACTACAAATCTAATGAAATCAAAATGTTTGTTAGAGAACAAAATAAAAACCAGGAATTATTATAGTCTTGGGGTGTTGAGCGTGCAGTTCCATTGAGAGGAAAAACATATATGTGTAAATATGAGGAGGAACAAAACAAAGAAGAATGTTGAATGTTGCAGGAATTGGGTTTGTCTAGTTCAGTGAAAAGAAGGAGTAGGGTGACATGATAGCAGTGTTCCAATATTTGAGAGGCTGCTACAAAGGTCAACCTATTTTCCAAAGCACCAAAAGCAAGACAAGAAACAATGAGTGGCAACTAACCAAGGAGAAAAGCAACCTAGAACTAAGAAAAATCTTCTTAACAGTGAGAACAGTTGACCAGGAGAATAGCCTGTCTTCAGAAGTTGTGGGTGCTCCATTATTAGGGGCTTTTAAGAAGAAACTGGACAGCCACTTTTATGGAATGTTATAGAGTCTCCTGCTTGAACAGGGTTTGGACTACAAGATTCCAAGGTCCTTCCCAACTCTGTTATTCTGTTATTTAAATTATTAGGTCTTGTCATGCTGTTATAAAGTAATTAAATGATAAGATGCTTCATGGAATAGTGAATGAAATTAAAAAGTATTTATAAAATGGATGATAGGATGTATATGAAATTTGGATTTGGAGTTATTTTTCTTCTGGTAGAATCTCTAGAAATGTGTAAGGCAGAATTACTTGTGCTTATGGATGAAAGAAATACGTGACATTAGTTCAGATAAATGGTCATTGGATATATTCAAGTACCCCATGAATACTGTCATGTTTTAACGGCTTTTCTCCCCTCTTAATGGCAAGATGCTTCAATTTTCAGAAATAATTGTTTCATCTAGAAGATTGCAAAACATTTCATGAAAATGTCACTGTTCATATAAGGACCAGCATAAAAAGTAAACAAATCTGCAAAGTGTAGGAAAATTATATTGTATTTATGTAAAAAAGGATAGAGTATAATGGTAGAATGGAATTAAGAACATGTATAGTCAAACCCTAGATTAATAAATTATTTTTATGAAAAGAAGATTTTACAAAATTTTTGAAAACTATAGAAAAAAAGAAAGATTTTATCAAAAGGTAAAAAAAAGTGAATAACAAAAAAGCAAGAAAAAAAAGATATCTAAAGAAGTTATTTCCTATTTTCTTTGCAACAGTTGGAAATAGCAATTATCATCTCCACTGTCCCATATTGCATATCATATTTCTGTTATTTCTATAAACAAACCGTTTTAATCAATAAATCCCCAAATCAACAGTTCATTTTTATGCATTTTCAGCAAGAAGTCCGTACTTATAAAAGTTTCCAGTCTTTTATAAAAGTTGTAGCTCCTTCCTTAATGAAACTAGTCAATTTAACAATTTCTGCAAACTCAGCCATCTTCACAATCCATTCCTCCATTAAACTAGCCCCTTGACTAACAGACTAAATGATATTAAGACTAACAAAAGCTTGGAAAAGAATATGAAGAAATTGAATTGAATGAAAAAATCATTAGCTCAGGATCTACATTTATTGCAAGCTGCTTTCTCAGTGTATGAAGCAGTCGTTTCAGTTTAAATCATTTATTTTATTTATTTATTTTTATTTTATTTTATTTGTCAAGTACATATTAGATAATATATATATAATTATAGGCATGAATTGAGTACATAATATGAATACAGTTGATGAAAACATTAGGACAGGGACGGTAGGCACGCTGGTGCTCTTATGCACACCCCTTAAATCATACTAGGCTCTTTCCTTATTCCCTTTTAATTCTTATTGCTCAGCCCCAAGATATCTTTCTTTAGCTATATAATCATTTTTTCTAAAAATCCAGCAGTCTAACATGGATGGGAATGAAAAGGATCATAGCAATAAATTTCATCCAGTTGCATTTCTGTCTCCATCAGAATAGCATGTTTACTGTAGGAGATTCTGCACATTTCTAATGAATGAGAATTGATTATGGAACATTTTGTAATAATGCCAAAGTATCATTATTTATTGTAAAGACTTAGATTATCTGAAAAAGATTGCAATTTCTTATTTTGTAAATGGGTCATAACTCAGTTGTGCTTTACATTTAAAATAAATGTCACCAGCAGAAACTTATGAAACACAACCTAGACTAATTTCTAAAAGAACC
Source organism: Sibynophis collaris (assembly GCA_036250565.1). Lineage (NCBI taxonomy): Eukaryota > Metazoa > Chordata > Lepidosauria > Squamata > Sibynophiidae > Sibynophis > Sibynophis collaris. The sequence continues at coordinate 8,272 of JANHFK010000293.1, forward strand.
ATTATTAATATACTATCTTCTATTATAAGCCACAGAATTTATGAAGTTCCACTATATCTGCATTATTGTGATAATTATAACCATTAAGATTGTAAACTCAGTCTTAATCAGGCTAATTAGTAGGTAATTTGCATTTTTAAACATTGATAATTGAACTGAAGCTAGAGTTTTGTCCAGTTTCTTTTTTTCAAAATACATTAATTTCTTTTTTAAAAAAACTAAAGCCCTTCCTTTTAGAAATAAATAAAGTATTTATGTTTACAAGTTATTTCTCTTGGGAACAACTATTATGCAATAGTTGGAAACTCAGGTTCAAATTTCTAGTCAGTTATGATATTCAAGTGTAGTGTTTTGCTAAATTTCCATTCTCCTAATGTCTTTCATGTATACTGAGACTAATGTTCTCAAAATTCCTAGCAAGCAGAATTTGGGGTGAGATGGACAGCTATATAAATTAGATGCATGCATGCATACATACATACCCTATTTTCTCAAAAATAAGACCCTGTCTTATCCTTTTTTTTGAACTCTGAAATAAGCACTTGGCCTTTTTGCCATGCACTCAAAAGCCTGATTGGGATATCAGAGGATGTCTTATTTTGGGGGAAACAGGGTATATACATACGTACATTCTTGGATTGGAATTCTAAGAACTGTGTCCCCAGAATATGGGGAATGTATGCAATTGCAGAAGTCTTCCTTTAAGTTTTAATAATAATCTAATGCTTCTTTCAAAACATTAATTTTAGCAAGCAAATGCATTAATACGAGCATGTCAATTAAACGCAGACAGTAAACTGTCATATTCCACAGCTACATGACAAACAAACCAGGTCTAGCTTCAAAGATAAAATGGTAGATGATGAACTAATGACAAAAATGTCTCAATGCACCTCTATTTGATTTCTGGATCTGCTTTTTAGTATTCCAGGTAACTTGACTAGAGGCCTGAATGATCAAGCTCCAAATTTTCATGGATACAACACAAGTATCCAACAATTTATGCAGAAACAGTGTACTGTTATTTTGCAACAGCTACACTTTTTTCTTTAGAAACAACTCTGACTTCTAGCTCCCATTCCTTCCTTGCTTTATGGTCTCTCTCTCTCAAGTGGCAATTAAATTGTCATCACAACAAAGGAGCACACACTGGTACCTGCAAACATTTTTAGACATGAATGTTTAATGTCTCTTGGCAGTAGTGGTCTTCTGAAAGGAGCCAACTATTGCTGTGAGCCAATAATTTATTCCATAAAATCACCAACCTGAGGCAATTTAACTTGGAAGTGAGGGCCAGACAAAACCTGCTCACTTGCTTGATTTCCTCTGTAGTTTCATCTGGCTTCCACTGATCCTTTACTTACTACATAATATATTCTCCTTCTTTAGTTTCATGTTCTTTTTTTTTCCCCCTCTGCCAAACTTTATCAGATGGAAGACTGATCTCCCATACGCACAGTAATGTATAAAAGGGAAATCAGAGAAAAAGGTAAGTCTCCTGCTTTCAAATCTTTTCTTGCACAGATAAATTATAAATTCCTCAGACGTATTTTTTAAAGCTCTGCATAATGGCATGAACATTCATAAGCTTGAGGTGAAAAGGAAAAAAAATAATACTAAAGCATCATTTTGTTCCAGAATTTAGAATTTGACTGCAACCTGCTCAAATATTGCTGCTTCTTGATTTTTAGAGTGGGCTACTATACAGCAGATTTAGTCCTTAGCATATTGATATGTTGCCATGCTTCCATTTTGGCTACATTTAACCCAGATGCTTGTTCAGATGTGGCTACAAATATCCTACCTGTATACTTGACTTGAGCACACACACACACACACACACACACACACACACACTGATATGTAAAGATACATTATTCATATATAAACAAGAAAAGCTCAAGAAGCTCTTTACTTGACACTGCTTAACAACAAGATGAGAGGTCTTCCTTTCACGCATCTTAAACCCTTTTTAATGGAAAAGTTGATTCATTGAAAATATATCTTTAAGATACTGATGAAATCAGATCAGAGGTGGGTTCCACTTACCTTCACTTACCTTTCGCAACAGGACTGTGCACATGCGTGTGTGGGTGGCACTTCTGCACATGCGCAGAGTATCAGTGATGATGTCCAGGTGGGTGGGCAGAGCCTCCCACCGCCGCTACTACCGGTTCGCAAGATCTGGAGTGAACCCGTAGTAACCCACCACTAAATCAGTTCTATCCACCCTCTTTCTCTCAGGGCATGAAAAATATAAAGTGCGTAAAACCTCTTAATATCTGCTATTTCTATGTACCAAAAACAGAATGCGGAGTATTGCCACTGCTGCTATTCCTCTGAGAAATATAGTTTTTCTTTGACTTGGGATAGTTATCCCCAAATCCGGCAAATGGAATGGTGAAAGTCAAAACCCAAAATTAATGTATGATTCAACATATTATATTTTCTTTGTATGATTTCTGTTGAGGCTTCATGGGAGTTTAAGAACATGTATTTCAATTTCTCCCCTGCAGTGACACATGTGGGGATTTTTTAAAAAAAAAATGAACACAAGTGCTGATTTTAACACAGAACAGAAGAAACAAAGATTTAAATATGTCGTCTCTTCTGCAAAATTGGCAAACTATCTTCTCTCCATAATGCAAATAATAACAGGAAAGTAAAAAAGCTGCTGATTCAAAGTAAATTTCTCTTTTGTACTATTATTTTACTATGATGCCTATATCGTAATTACCATAAACACAAACAAAAACCTCCTAAAAAAACTACATAGTAGATAATACATTTACATTCAACATCACAACACGATGGCTAAATAATGAGATCTGTTTTAACCTCAGAAATAGGTACAACTAATGATGGGAAACAACAATTTGTTTAACCAAGATGCCACCATGGTGGGAAAAAGCATTATTTTTTTCCCAAGAGTTCTTCAGTTGAGCTCTATCCATCATATCCTCCCAGGAGTATTAATCCATCTTCCCAACATTAGTTGTTGTGAAATGTCACTCAGGTACTGAGAAGTAGCATGATGAATTTTTGAATTTTCCCCTCTATGGCTCAAGGTTGACTCCATCTTATCCAAGGTTGGTAAAACGAGGACCCAGATTGTTGAGGGCAATATGCTGGCTCTGTAAACCACTTAGAGACAGCTGCAAAGCACTGTGAAGTAGTACCGGTATATAAGTCTAAGTGATAGTGCTACTTACATCTTCATATTTTGTTTTTATCAGTTGTTTGCTCTATTATTTTACATTGATTTATGTTCTTTATTGATGACGTATGCTGCCCTGAGTCAGGTACTGGGGATGCGAGTGTGTGGGGGGAGGTGTACATAATTGATTGGATGGATGGATGGATGGATGGATGGATGGATGGATGGGTGATGGATGGGT
>JANHFK010000294.1:0-22284 GCA_036250565.1 Sibynophis collaris
TATTTGTTACACATTTTTAAATGATCAGTTGACTGTGTTTCATATTTAATGAATAAAAGATAATAATAATAATAATACCACCTTTGCTCTGATCAAGTTATCATCCAGATTTTTTACCTGGATTTGGTATTCTCAATTTTCAGGAAATTAGTCTTCTATATTTCTACTTTCTGGAACAAAGCATATTGCAAAAACAGGTTCAGCAAATCTGAGTTCTTTGCTTGGGCCAGGCTCCATTATCAGGAAAGGTCAATCATGTAGTACCAGCACTGAATTTGTTCCTGTAAGTAGTGCAGTAGTAGCTGAAGCTTTTATGCCCTCATTATTTTCATCTCTGCACTCCTAAAAGCACTGCTTCAACAGCCACTTTCCTAGGACTGATAATAACTAGCCTGATGACATATTGTACTCAGACCTGTCAGTAAAGGCAGAAACTCAAAAACAGATACTAAGAGGCAAAAAAAAATGTTTCTTTAGAAACCTGCTGCTAATGTACTTTCATATGCAATTTTTATGTGTGTAATCTTTGTGAGGGGAGCAAAGCTTGGGTTATTTAGAGTTTTCCTAATGCAAAACACAACATGTTAAAGGTGAATAAACATGTGCCTATCCGGTTGCTTCAATATGCTATAGCTTAAGAGTCAGTCAGTTCTCACTTATGCAACAAATTTGTTTATTTGATTCACATTCTATCTTCCTTCAGGACCTCAACCTGGAATATATTGCATAGCAACTCTTTCTTCACAAAAACCATGCATTAAGAGGGATCGAGTTGAGAAAAAATTGCCAAGAGAGCTTTCATGGTTATATCTGAATCCAAATCTGTATCGCTCCAAACTTAAACCAATGCTTTAACTAGCCTGATAACATATTGTGCTCAATATGGCACTACTTTGGCTCTTAGTCTTGCTAATAGCTTTCCAGTAATTACTTTAAAAAGGATGCTGAACATGAAAAGCTTTAAGTAAAAATTAAGCATATTTTTTTCTTATTTTTCTTTTTAAAGGAGACTATAAACGTCAGAGTATATGTTTGTACCAGGTATTGAAAATCCAAATGGCAACAAATTATGTTGGCTAAAATATAATAATTAAAGGAGATGTGGGCAGTATGACATGAAAGGGCATATGTGAAGGCCAAATGTCAGAGCTTTTTTTCAAAAAAGGTTAAGTTTTTTTACTCCATTCAGCCTGCTATAGCCTTAATGGAACCAGCATAATAGCATAATAATCTAAGTACAATTAGTTTAGTTGCCTTGGCAGCCCAGCATTTTAAAAAAAATCAATTCATAGAATGTATTCACCTGGAAGATATTACATATTGCTATAGTGAGAGCTGAAATCCAGGTCTCTGTGTGACCCTCTATTCGACTTTTGATTCATAGTGCATAGCTTTTCAAGTTTTAGGGACAAAACTGTAGCAAACACCTTAAATGATTTAAAACTTTCCCTTCCCAAAGGATTTTAGTGTTCTTTTAAAATGATAAATGTTCACTTGATTAAAATAACCCTCTCTTGGTTGCAAAATCTATCATTTAGAACCAGTTTTGAAACCTAAAATTTCCTTCCAAATGTAACCAGCCAAACTATTAAAATATTCACAAAATTGTAGCTCTTCTCCAGGCACTCAAACTGTTTTATATAAATTACATTTACCTCCAGCATAAATTAGTATTACAATAAGCAGGAATCATGGTGACACTACAAGAATACCTGGATGTTTTGTTTTATATGTTCCTTCCTGTGGACTTTCAAACATGTCAATGGGTGACTGGGACCATTCCAGTTGGCTCCACATCCCACATCATCTTGGCCCTGCCTTCAAATGTTCTTAATAGACCAGGAAATCAACCACACAGAAAAACTAAAACTATCTTTGTTGACATTGACTATAAGAGCAGAATATGGATGTGTTGTAGTTCCTCCCTTTTCTTTCAGCAGTGAAATCCCCCCGGTTCTATCTGGTTCTTTGAACCAGTAGTGCTGGCGGGAGCATAACCAAACCGGTAGTGAAGGTAAGGAGATTTCCCCATTGTACTCAGGTTATATCAACTTCAGTCAATTTGGAAGTTATCTGGTTGTTCTAAACTTTAAAAAAATGTTTCAATCCCTTTTGCCTAGGTAAAAGTCAGAACTCAGAGATGGGCAGCAAATAAATTTAATAATAAAATAGTTCTTGCATATTTCCATCTTGCTTACTCTCTTTACATGATTCAGAGCATTCCATACTCAATATTCATGTCAGAAATGCAGGCTCAGTGACTGGTTGAGGCCCTTGTTGCAATCTCTAAGACTTTCATAAGATGTTACCCAAACAGATTTTAAATATAAACTAACTGTGTCTGTCAATCTCAGCTACTCTGATAGGAAATTGTAGGCTCAACAGAATATTCAATAGTGCTCACACTGAAAGTAGAAGAAAAACCCAGAGGAAGAAACTTTCTAACAGTCACATCCCAGATTTCCTAGGTTTCTATTTCTATTTATTATTTTTCAATGGAAAGCTGAAAAGAAATATAAAAAAGGGTTAGAGATACTTTAAGCCTGCCTGTCATCCAGATAATGCTGCAAAACAAATGAGAATATGAACAAATTTTGTGTGGGAGGAAAAGACAGTGAAAGAAAGATTGAGTTTGAAAAATGATCTGAATTTGGCTGGGGAGAAAAAATAATCCAAAAATAATAATAACCAATGTATCTCTATGGAAAGGCAGCCAGGCAGTGGCTTGAAAAGCTTCTGTTTCATTTCATTCTAGACCTTTCCAACTCTTTTTTTCCAATCATGTAATCTCAGGAAAGTATATTTTTAAAGGTTGGAAAGAATTCCAGAAGCTTCTCGTGTTCATCTACAACTGAAAGTGGTAATGTCCATTCTACCCTTCCTGTCATCTAAACACATGCAGTCAAACCTTGAACCATAAGAATACAATGAGATCTCTTGTGAAAAAAATGGCTGCTGAAAAAAAAAATGCTATATTACATTCTTCAAATTAGAAAGGAAGGTATACATTCTTAATAAGAATGTACAATTGCTCTATGGAGTTTAGCCACTTAGATTGACAACAATTGAACTGCTTGCTGCAGACATTTTTGTTCTTAAAGCCCTGGAACACATTTGATCTGCTCAGTGATCATATTAATAATAGTCTTTTAAAGCTAAATTATTTAATAAAACTTGTGTGTGTGTGTATGTGTGGAAATGTCAGTCTACTGAATCTGGCACATATTGTGTGAATCTTCCCCAGAGATTCTGCATGGTTGCTTAAAAAAACACATTCTCTATTTTCATAATAAGAGAAATTTTCCTTTACAGTTTGTGTGGATGTGCTTTTTTTGATGCCCCAAATGTTTCTGTTTTAAATTCTCTTGAATAAAGGAAATACAATCCATTTCAAGTATCATTGGGCTAATCTCTCTGCCAAATTTAACTGCTCTGGGTAAACCTCAAATGAGAGAATTGGACAGATTGATAAAATTAAACATCTTTGGCTGAGTTAATCATATCAGAATTATAAATTTAGATGACAAAACTAATTTAAAGAATAAACCCTGCCGATTCTTTCTTTATAGCAATATAAATGCCACCAAGAGTCAGTCCAGATGGATGACAATATTATGAAAACACACAGAATAGAAGACCAAGAGGGTCCACTTCTAAATTAGATTTATAAATTCAGCCATATGAGAACAAGAATATTGCTGGCGCCACATCAGGAAATGATCCACATTAGAAAAACAAATGCGAATCGTGACATTTCTCATCTGCATTCAATCAACACATAATTTTCACCCACCATTTTCACCTTCTATTTCTTCTTGTTCTTATTTTCCTTTTGGACCTATTGAATAATAAAAAAAGTGCTCATTATCCTAAAAATATTATTCTTCAGTTTCGGCATCCAAATAATATTTGAATTACATACATGACATAGTATCATCCTCATCATCCCACTAAAACTAGTAAAAATTATAGATGTTTATCATACGGTTTAAAAAATATATTAATGAAAAGGAAGCATAAAATGTTGGTCTGATGAATGTTGGTCTGATGAACTGAGATTACAATTTAAAAAGAATAGGACAAATAAAAAGTCTTAGCCCATATGAGTTATCTATGTTGTCCATACCATCATACATATTTATATGGAATATTCTGTACAATCTAATATATGTCCAAAGAACGTGTTAAAACTTAAAGAGATATAACTCTATATGATGCCTGCAGGAAAGCTAATGGAAGGGAAGAAAAGAAGACAGAAAATTTAGAGAAACATTTCTCCCTTGAAGACCAAGCATCTGTAATAAAGCAATGTGTAGCTTTTCTTATCTTCTTCAACATATCACTTGGAGCCATAAAGAAATAAAAAGGAGGTGAAAAATCTTGGGAAAATGGTAAATGGGGAAAAAAGTTACAATCTTTCCTTGTGATCCAGAGAGCCATTCAAAAATGTTTTTCTGCAAAGAAAATTAGCTCAGATGGAAAGATTCCATTGGCTCAAATCTCAATTCAATGTAAATAGTGGATGAGCATGTTAACCCAATTGCCTGTCACACAATGGGTGTTGATGTCCAACTGACTCCATGGGCCAAGGTAATATTATTTGGAGTTATTATTAACTCCTGAACTATTTCTGAGACTTCTTCTAGGGAAGGCAGGTTGAAGTCACAGAGAAAATTCAGCCTTTGGAACTCCATCACCAACTCTCAATAAGGTGCAACAGCTCCAGCATAAGAGCATAATTTATGGACACCATTCCCCTCTTGCTCCTAGAGTCCAATTTTGCCAGTTAGGTGTCACAACTAGTTATGTATAGAACAATGCTCCTTGATGTGAACCGAATATCTCGGATATAATCCAATGGGCACATTTCCAAGAGGGAAAATACTTTCTTTTGCCCCCAATTAGGTTTTGGTAATACAGGGCATGGTTTCCCCTTTTACAATAAGGTCATGAGAATCTGGTAACCTGTATCCATGGACAGAGAGCAGTGGTCTATAAATGAGAATTGACCTAACATAGCCAGTTTCCCTTTCCTGAGTGTAGCCTGCCTCTACTATATCTCTCTCTGTCCATCTCGGAAGATACATAAAAATTGTATCTTGTATTGCTTGACTGGATCAAAAACAATTATGCTAGCCTGACTGTTATCCATATAGAACTTTCAATTTTGCAGGCACAACTTTCTGTATGTGTTTTTGTGAAAACACATATGTCCACATACAAATATAAGTTGCACATGTTCTGTCAAAAATGTAGATCATAGTAACACAAATAAATTAGTTGACAAATGCTCACTTTGATACAGTAATTATTGTCATTATTTTTTCCAGTTTGTTTTATGTAATTAAATCAAATTACGTAAGGTCTACTTACAGTTAAAGGTGACTTCCTTTGACAGTCCAATTGAATTGTCTTTCAAGCAACATTTTCTAGCAAATTACAAGTTCCATTCCAGGAAATTTTCTAATTAAAATAATTTTAATTAATCATTGTAGAACTAATAATGTGATGCTAAACAGTCATTTATTGGCATATTGCCAATTTTCTTTCTGCCTCACAAGGGAAAACATATTGCATCAATGAGGACATAATTTTGAGAAGGGGGGAAGAAGCATACTGTCTCTGAATCAATGTCGCACACATCTCTCTATAACTAATTAATTATAACTGTACATTAAAAGTGGAGTTTTTAATAAACTTTCTCAGAATCAGCCCAATTTTTGAAAATGACATCTACTATGACAGTGATGGCGAACCTTTTCGGGACTGAGTGCCAAAAAGGTCATGCAGAAACGTCACATGCGTGCATGCGTGCTTGTCGGGGCCACACTCCAGAAAACCTGAATTTCTGGGTTCTAGCGTGCATGCATGTCCAACTATCAGTTGGCTGATGTGCATGTGCAGGCTGGTTTTCGGCACTGCCATGCACGTGAGGTATCGCATTACGGAAAAGCCAAACTTCTGGGTTCTAGCAAGCAAGCATGCCCGACAATCAGCTGGCTGGCATGCAAAGGACAGCTGATCGCTGCACGCACATGTGCACCAGAAACCCAGAAGACAAACAGGCAGGCCTTGTGTGCCAGGCAACATGGTTTTGCATGCCACTTTGGGCATGTGTGCCATAGTTTCCCCATCATGGTACTATGAGGTAAATGTGTTTAAGATTAGTCTCCTTTAAAAGAATATTTTTTAAAAAAATTGGAACTTTAAAGACAATTATACTGGAGATATAGTTCCAATTTATATTACCACAGTAATTTAAATATAATAGAGGTAGTCCTCAACATACAACCACAATTGGAACCAGGACTTTCATTACTGAGTTAGTTTTTAAGTGAATTGCATGTGGTTTTCTTACATTTTTGCCATGATAATTAAGTAAATCACCATTGCTTTTAAGCGAATCCCATGTTTGTTAAATGAATCTGGCTTCTCTGTAGTCTTTGCTTGTCAGAAGCCAGCCACGAAGTACACAAATAGCAATCAGATGACCCCACCTCCTTCAGATACTGGAAGTATTTTAAATATATAATGGTTGCCAAGCACCCAAAAGTTGAACACATATTTGTGGACATGCAGAGATGGTCAAAAGTGAAAAGTCATGAGTCACTTCTTTCAATGCTGCCGTAACTTTGAACCATCACTAAATGAATGGTTTTAAATTGAGGATTACCTGTTTCAGACAGTACTTTAAGGGCCAGATTACAAATCTGTGTCAGAATGTTGTTTCACCTGAAGAACTTCCTACAATTAGAAAATCTTTCAAGCTTCAGACAAGACAATGATGTTTCCTTTTCTTTGACCTGCTAAATTTATATGTCCATATTCATTTCCCCTTAAAGCACTCATGGACACAAAAACCACCTCCCTTTCTCCTGCAAAAAGCAACATTGGAATCACTAATTCAAGGTTTCTGACTTACAAATTTTGAAATAAATATGATAGTCAAGATGATGGCTCCAAGCCTCCAGGAGCCCATAGAACTGTGAAACAGAATTCCAGTGTCAAAATGGAGAACAGCATAAGAACATGAATCTCCTGAAGTCAATTAAAAGATAGACCCATATATTTCAAAATCAGAAATATATTTCTTATGCACCTATGGCAACAATTTGTCATAGGACTAATATTTTCCCCTTGATCTCTTGTTTTAAAAAAACCAAGACTGGTTGCTACTAGCTACCAAGACAACTGAGGAATTAACAAGAATTTCTAGACTGTTCGATGTTCTACAGTCCTAGAGATAATTTACTAAGGACTTGAATTAATCAGAGTTAGCTTCATTTAAACTGTATTAATATTTTCCCTGTTAAATTGGTAATACTTGAAAGTGGTTTCTTTTTAAAAAAAATACTAAACAAGAAAATATTTGTTGACTTTCATTACAAAAGAGAGACACAGATATGGATGCAGTAGGATGAGTACATTAACAATGTAAATTCTAAGAAGTTTTTTTCAGAATCCATAAACACATTTATTTCAAGTCATCTTAAATATTTGAAGCCCAGGAAAGAGTGCTAATAAAGTAGCTGGAAGCAGAAAAATATTATCTATAAAATATTTTTTTATGATCGAATTCAGCATAATTTGGTCTTGCTTACCATTTCATGGTTAAATTTTGACAAGTTTCCAGATATAATCCAACAAATGAGTCATCTTGCTTCATGTAAAATACAAATTCTTGAAATAAATGTTCAGAAATCTTTATTCAGTTGTAAAGCAGCAAATAAAGCAAACAATCATGATTAACAAAAAAAAACCCTTAGCAAAAAACCCTAAAATATTATTTGATAATATTTAAGGAAGATTAGATGAGAAATTGATGAGAATGATTTATAAATAAATGCCCACATATTCCTGCTATGCTTAAAGTATTCTGATCCCACATCTTTCTCTTTGGTTCTCCTAGTTCACAAAATAGAACAATATTTGAAACTCAAGGTATATTTGAAAATGTTCTTCAGCTACAAGGTAAGAGACATGTTGACAGTGTTCTTGGGATCCTCATTTTTAAAAATATGGGTAAAATTCCAACAATAAATTGCACACCTGAGTCATTGAAAATCATTTTATGCACTAAGATCCCTGGGGTTTTTCCGAACCTCAAGTTTTAATGGGACAATTAAAGCAGGCAGTGTACTTGCACTTTTATTATCTTAGTAGATCTCTATTCCCTGTAATTGACAGCAAATTTAGTCTGGGGCATTGTTAAATCATATTGGAAACAGCTACGTTAAATAAGAGGAAAGAAGCTGTATCAAGCTCATGAGATATTTTATAAAAATGGAATTAACAGCAAGAAAGATTATAATACTGAATTATAATACTGAAATGAAGATTTAGAATTACTAATCCTTTTCTACTCATTAGTAGCTATTTCATTGAGGAATGGCTGTTGACGTTTTTGGTGTCTGAAAGTTGAGGGTGTTGTTTGGAAGGCTGGGCTTTCAAATTCCCTCTACCTGAAATGTGTTGGCCAGCTGTGCCTCCTGCTTTGGGTCAATAGCACAGTGGTTTCTGATATTGTTTGCTCTTTCAGGAGGTGTCTCACTTCATATTCTCTCCGAATAATGATGTGTGACAGCCCAAAAAACACCAGATCAACCTCACAAGAGATAAAGAAAAAATTATAACAAAAATAAAAGGAATATTAAAAATATAAACATTGATTTTAAACTTTAAATACTAGTATTTAAAATTTATATACAACTATGCAATACTGAAAAGAGGAATAACATTGCTCAGATTACCAAAGAATAGCTTCACCAATAAGAAAGAATGAAAGAAAGGAAGGAAGGAAGTAAGGAAAGAAAGAAGGAAAAAAGGAAAGAAAGAAAATGGATCAGACAGTGTAATGCTTGGAGTAGATTGCAAGATGCCCTTTATCTGCTATAAATAGGATTTCTTCATCCTCTAGTGACCAGGAGATTCTTCTTCCTAATATATTAAAAAAAATTTTTTTTGGAACATGCAGTTTATATTCAAATAATATGATTCTAGGTTACCATTAAACACCAAATTCATAAGTAGAATTGTGTAGTGTTAGACTTAGCAGATTCACATTGAACTATTAAAACTCTAATGTAAATTCCTTTTAGATTTGTTACCTGTTTCTTCAAAAATAAAAGCCACTTTAAGCAGACTTTTTCTTGATTTTTCTCTTTGCCACTACTTCCCTATTGATTCCTAGAGAGTCCAGCTGTATAACAGAGGCTGTTTGAGGAGAAACTGTGGCCCATTTGTTTTCTAGCCTCTGTCTGGCAACTTCTACTTCTTTTTCCTCAGAGAAGGAGGGGTGAGGAAATTGCTCCATTAATATGTGACAAGTCCTAGCCCTTTCTTAAAGCTCTTGATTCCATGAAAGGACACACACTGGAAATGTTTGAATTTTGCTGTCTGGCTAGAGAAGAACATGCACAATGGGATAATTTTCTCCTCTGTCCCCAAAGAATGGTGATTCAAGATGTAAGAAAAGAAATGGAACGGAGTGGGTCAAGTTATTCAGGCTTTTCTGAAAACACAGCATTGTTTCCAGGAAGCAATCAGTGATAAAAAAAAAAAGGAAACACGGTGTGCCTTAAGGGAGTCATATTTCATGGCTTTGCTTGCCTTGGATGGAACTTGCAACAACTGGCAGTGACTTCTGCATATAATAGAAGCCTCTCCTGCCTGTCTCAGTGTCAGCTGAGATAAAGAAAGTGAATCAGTGCCATCTCTTTGCTCTTTGATGTGAAATGTTTGGATTGCTGGAGCTTCAAGGAGATGCTTAGCTTGATCCTTTGTTGAAGAAAAGGACACACGCACCCCCGGAAGATTTATGCAACTTTACTATTTTAAATACTTTATAATGTTATTGTATAGTGTTATATTGAATATATTTTGAAATACTATACCTCAGGAGCTAAATAATGTTATACTTAAGTTTATTCTAGGTAGTTTGAATCTAGGCAAGGTGTATAATTTGTCAATATTTTTTTTTCTTTCCATTAAGATTATATGAAGGGTTGATAAATCACCTTGAGGCTGGTAATGTTGAAAATTACCTTTGATCAATTGATTTGGACATCAATCAATCGAGCTTAATAATAAATTCATAGGCTATTTCCAATCTTGCAAATAAAACTTAAGTAAGTGTATTTAAGTTTACAAGACTTCTTTATTTATTTAGAGCTATATATTGCACAACTCCTAAGAGAATGGGTGGTTTACAGGCTGAGAGCTCTCAATGATTTCATCTCCATAGCTTAATGGCTAGAAGTTAACAGGCTTTTAACAGAGCAAGAACTTTTAGTTCTATATAGGAAGCCATGTCGTCTCAAATTGTTTTGGATTTTAATTTTCTATCAACCCAATCCTAGAAGATCAAGAACAAGGGATCAAATGAGTATTTTTTTGAATAGATGTCACATAGTCATTATTATTATCAATAATTATTATTATCTTATTTATTCATTAAACATGAAACTCAGTCTACTGAACATTTAAAAATGTATCACAGATATAATTGACTGGCGCTGATGGTTGATATGGGTTGCTGCCAGCATCCTAGGTATCAATCAGGTATTGCTTAGCACATTGTAAACCGCCCTGAGTCTTCAGAGAAGGGCGGCATATAAATAAAAAAATAAAAAAATAAAAAAAAAAATAAAATAAAATAAAAATCTTCTTAAAATGTATGATGTTCCGAGCGGGCGCAGTTTTTTGCAGTTCTGTTGCAGTTCTGCTGGTGTTATAGCAGAAAGCTGCAATTATTGTTATTGTTATCATTGTGATGTGAATTCCTATTCTTAGGAATCCAATTTTGGATTATTAATGAAGAACGTAATTTCTGCCTGTTTATAGCTTTCAAGTCATTCAACAAAAGTAGTAGAGGAAAAATATTCCTCACTCTTATTCATATGACTTCTAACCTGCTTCATTTTCTTAAATGTTTTCAAAAAAGCTTATTCAAGCTAGTAGGCCTATTCTTGGCCTTCTCTAGAAGTGTAAAGGATAACATCACCATCCAATAGGCAAAATATGCTTCTGATTGTCATTTAAGCTACTATTTTGTCAAGTACAATCTAGTCCAGATGAGATCTTTAAACCAGAATCAACTGCTTTTCTTCAGATATTCCCAATACAGGGTTATTCTTACTGTATGGAGCCAAGAGCAATATATTGCATAGTTTTATGGAAAAAAATAGTGAAAAGCTCACAGAGCTATTAACAAACAAGTACTAAAATAATATTTTGATAAAGTATAAACAATTGCTTCTTTTTCAGGGCTACCTCTTGTCAAACCCTGCTATCTTTCCTAACTTTGTACCTGTTCCCACGGTGTTGCATGTAAACAGAAGACGGTTCTCTGAATTTTTCTTGGCAACTCTTTCCCCATATTTATATCTTGAACTTCTGCTCTTTCTGATAGCAGCTTTTGGTAATAAACTTGAGACTGGCCTACCTGATCGTGGGAATAGCAGCCTGCACCCATGCCCATGGTGATAGCATTTTCTTAGCACATTTTTTTGTATGAAAGGAATTATTTATTTAAAAATATTCCCACACGGATTGTGCCAAAGCATTTATGCATTGAAAAGAAATTACTTCACTGAATAATAAATCCCTTAACATCATGTCTGTGTCACATTAACACACAGTTTAATTAGGCTTTCTACCAAGTTCCTATTATTTCCCCAGTGTAAAGTTGGCAGGAGGCATCTTTGGCTGAGCTGCTATTAGACACTATTGTTCTAAGAAATTACCTAATGCAAAAACAAAACAAAGCCACCGATGTACTTGCATCCTCTCTTATAATGTCCCCTTCTGCAGAAAAAAAGAGGGAAATGATGCCATGCATGTGTATCAACTAACACAATCAGTGAAAGTTTGAAAGGACATTAGTAAGACAAAAGCTCCAGGCGTGTTTCATTAGAACAGAGATTTCACACCTTCTACTTTGTGAGAAACTAATATGCTTGTTACTGCCTAACACAATTCCATGAAAAAATTTTCACACACAAAAAACAACTATTTCAGCTGTTCCCCTTTAGGCTCTGGGGAACATAGAAAACATAGCCAGAATAGAGCACAATGCTACACTGCAAAGAAATTAATATATCTGTGTCGTTATGTTGCAGATTATATTATTAAGTAAACATCAATAATTCATTCTGAAATACAACTCTCAAAGAAAGAAAAACTGCTTCCTCCCGCCTCCTATCCTGAAGGCAGAAAGACAATGAGGAGGTCCTTAAAAACTTTGGAAGAGAACATTTTTAATCTTGCTATTTGACCTGTCTCAAATGTCTGCTCTTGCATTTACATAGGCGCCCCGATAATTCAAAGTGTCATCTCTAAGTTCACACCAATGTTGGGAGCATTTCACATAAAGCAGCTTATGTTACTGAGAACTTCAGGAAGTTAGTTCTCTTTTTTTTCCACATAGTTACGTTTTGTATTTTTCATTAGTGTTACACTGATAGCTTGGATAACATTGTTTTCCAGAAAAAATATGTAGGGTCCAAAAGCTTATAAAAGAAAGTAAGTTGCCTTCAGTTGCAGAAAAGCCAGACTATAATTATTCATATGTTTCTTCCAATAATTCTACTGAAGAGAATTATGTGCTTTTTATTTAAGAAAGATACTCCCAGACAATCCCTGATACATATAAGTGACATGTAATCTCCATATTGAGTGAATTAACCTTCATTTATTGCCTATAAAGTGACCGATACACAGTTTTTATAGGAAAACCATCCCAATTCCAAAGTTTATTGTCTCCAACTGAGAGTAGTTGGATCAGAAACTATATGTAATTCTCCTAGTATTTTACATTTTCCCTCTTGGCACTTTTGTGATTCTATAATATGATTTTGTATTATCCAGTCAACTAATTTGAATTTTTCAGGAATCTCTTTGAGATTTGTTTTCATTGATCCCTTTGGCTACTTCCTTTCTGATTGTAAGCCTCCTGAATCATCACAGCAACTATTTGAGGTCTAGGAGACTTCCCCCCCCTCAGAGAACATATTCTTGAGACATTGAGATTTATTGAGGTTTTTTGTTCCTTTTCCTCTATAGGAAACCAAAGACTAGACAGTCTGGCCTGCTATGTTTTTCTTAAGAAATTTTGACCTAAAATGATGTTTGGTTCTTTTGTTCTACTAGAACTAGCTGTTAAAATTACTTGTGGACTTTTTCTCTTTCTTTCCTAAGGAATCTGAAAACCTGGTTGTCCACGCAAGGCAGGTATGAATTATGTTGTATCCTTTCTTAACATGTTGATGCAATTGTTTTCTGGGATCCTTGGTAGGACTGTTTCAAAAACCTTCTGGATGTATCTGGGCATTTAAATCCTTGAATAGCCACCTTGCCTTGCAAGTGGTTCATTTCTAGCAGACATCTACTTTGTGTCTGCAACAAGGATATGGCTGTTTTAAAACTTGAAGGAAAAACAGTCTTATACAACATACTTTGTGAAATACCTTTTTGAAATACTGTGTGCAACTCCATTAAAAAGACAAAGATAGTTATAATTATTAACCAGTAAATATTAACCAGTGGTAATTTTGTAAATTTAATGTTAATATAAATGAACTTCTATCAATTTTTTATTGTTAAATCAAACACCCAACTGAAAATATTTTGGTAATTACCTATACCTCTTTTTTTCATCTATTCATACACAGATTATTTTACCTCTGACTGATCATTGATATCATCACAGTTTAATAATCTCCTTCAAAACAGAATTCTTAGTTGGATCACTAATCCATTTCTTTTGTAGATTGAAAAAGCATATCTGAGTTAAGCATAAAAATAAGGATGGGGCGTAAGGAGGAGGAATTGTAAATAGATAAATATTATGAAGTGAGTGTTAAATAATTCTGCTGATTTTTCCCTTAACATCCTTGCCCAACTCTACTTCAATTCTATTCCCGAACAGCTGAGTATCTTTACTGGATTACCATCCCCAAAAGGATGGAACTAGTATTTACAAAGGACAGGAGGAACAAAGGTAGACATAAAGTGCCACTGGCTTTGATGTAATTGTACTATCTATTTAGGTCCCGTTGAAAGGAATAGGAAACACACACAATTTGTTCTTGTCCCAAAATGGTAAATTAGCCTTTTTCTGTTCTGCCAAGAAAACTGCCTCTGCTGTAGTTTATCCTGAATTGGCAGAAAGAGAAGCAAAGGCCAAATCAAGGAATAAAATAGTATGTTGCCAGCTACATTAGCAATGCATCAGTAATAATGCAGACATATATCTCAAATTGAGCCTGGCCAACGTTCAGCATTTTGCTTTTTGGTCCACAGGAAAGAATAATAATCTAGACAAAGTGTGATGGAAATCACACTTTGAAAAGGCTTCTTGGGAGTTTGAGTTTGTAACGTTCATTTGTTTTTAGATTGCAGTTCTTTCCATTTTTCCTCTGGGACTTTCATATTTTATGGAGAAAAGAAATGCATCATTTCTAGTCATTTCCATTTTTATACGCATTTTCTATCAGCCATTCTCACTCATAGTTTGAGAATGGAGAACAGTGCTCCAGTGAGTTCCAGTACCTTACAAAAATGGCTAATCATGTATTTAAAAATTATCTTCAAATAAAACTTATTGAAAAGATTTGACTGTATTGTCATATGAAATACAGTATATATTAAAACTGGAGTTGGCAATATCATATAGATAGGGTCATATATGTTCCCTGGTTCCCCAGTTGCTCTTGCCATGACTCTTCTTTCAATGATTGTCCTTTAAATTCTAGGCTGGGTCACAGTGAATAAGAAGTGGTGTTGAGCTCCAGGAATTAGTGTCCAGGAGAAACACTGTACACCAAATTTCTAAGACACAATGGTATGGGTGAAGTGTGAGAAAGGAGGAAATACAGATAGTCCTTAACTTAAAACAGTTAAGTTAGTGACCATTCAAAGTTACAACATCACTGAAAAAAGTGACTTATGTTATGACTGTTTTTCATACTTACAACTGTTGTAGTAGCGCCATGGTCATGTGATCAAAATTCCAATGCTTGGCAACTGACTCATATTTATAATGATTGCAATATCCCATGGTCATGTGATCACCTTTTGTGACCTTCTGACAAGCAAAGTCTATGGGGAAGCCAGATTCACTTAACACCCATATTACTAACGTAACAACTGCAGTGATTCACTTAACAACTGTGTCAAGAAAGGTTGTAAAATGAGGCAAAACTCACTTTACAAATGTCTCATTTAACAACAGAAAATGTGGACTCTATTGCAGTCGCAAGTTGAGGACTACCTGTATAATGAAATAGAAAATGATTTGACAGCTAGGAGCTCAGGACATCATCCAACCTGGGAATCAATGCCAATAGAAAAGCAACAATTCATTTTGGACAAACAAACTGATAATATGGGCTGACCTGAAAAGGAGGATGGCAAGAAAGGGAGATTGTGAGGTGAATTTATGCATCTAGATGGAATGTTTACTAAAAATGTGAAAAAAGATTGGGAATTTTTAAGATGTAAAAACACTGTTATAATGTTAGTGGGTTGTATGTGACTTCTGCATGGAATAGAAGTCTATCAAATAAAATGAAAATAGCAATAGCACTTAGACTTGTACACCACTTCACAGTGCTTTACAGCCCTCTCTAAGCAGTTTACAGAGTCATCATATTGCCCCCCACAATCTGGGCCCTCATTTTACTCTGAGTCAACCTTGAGCCTGGTGAGATTTGAACTGCCAAATTGCAGGCAGCCAGCAGTCAGCAGAAGTAGCCTGCAGTACTACATTCTAACCACTGTGTGGCCGCAGCTCTTATAAAATGACTGAATACAAGTGTTCTTCTTTGTTAAATACAAGAGGAACCTGAGTATGGCAGAAGAAATATGATAATTAGCTTAATGCAAGGGGAATCATTTCTTAATAAGTTGTATTGTAAATGAAATAATATCAAAAATGAAGGACAATGAATGTATGAATGTACATTGTATACAGATAGTCCTCAATGTATGACTTAACAACTGTTTGAAGTTACAATAGACTTGAAAAAAGTTACTTATGATACACCCTTGAAGTTGCTACTATTGCACATAGTTATGTGATCGCATTTTGGGTGCTAGGCAATTGGCTCATGTTTACAACCAGTTGCAGTGTCTCACAATCACATGATTGCTTTTGCAATGCTTTTTACCATTTTCCGGATAAGTTGGATTTGCACCTATGTGATTCATTTAAGGACCATTACCAAAACAGTTGTAAAATTGAGTCTGATCATATGGTAATTCAACTTTCAGATGCAACAGCTCACAACCAACATTCTGGGCTCAATTGTAAATTGAGGATTATCTATATAAATTAAGTGTTTGGTTAGGAGGTATATTGAGTTGATATGGCTTATATAGAGAGAATGAATGGAGACTGAATTTCAAAATAAATACATGAAGATGAGATGGGGAAATTCAAGAAAAAGGTGACTGGATAGAATAAATGAGATCAGTAGTGGGTTCCTACCGGTTCTGTCTGGTTCTAGAACTAGTAGTAACGGTGGTGGGACGTTCCACCCACCCGCCCGGATGTCATCACCAATATTCTGGGCATGTGCAGAAGCGCCACACGCTCCCGTTGTGAACTGGTAGTGAAGGTAAGTAGAACCCATCCCTGGATAAGATTCCCAAAAAGGTAAAGGTAAGAGGTTCAAAGAACAAAAGGCATTGTTGGAAGTGGTTTATGGTCACGGTGGAAGTCAAGCTTGCAGAATCCAATCTGGGTCAGTCACTGGGATCAGAAGTTTAGGCCTCCTAGCTTTAGGACTCTGGAATCCATCCTCTGGGAACTTTTCTCTTCTAGAATCTGTATTCTGATAGAGAGAGGTTCTGGTACCAAACATTCTATATCAGTGATGGCTAATCTTTTTGCCATTGAGTGCCAAAAGTGGAGGGAGCGCGGAGGGGTCATGCATGAGTGTGCCCACACCCATAATTCAGTGTGTCCCATTTCCCCCCCTGCTTTTAGCACGCAATGGCATGGTGGGCCTGGTAGGCCCATTTTTCGCCCTCCCCAGGTTCCAGAGGCTTTCTAGAAGCCTGGGTAGGGCCAAAACAGTCCATTTGCTGACTTCCGGTGGGACTGGAAGGCCCCTTTTTTTACTTTCCTCAGGCTCCAGAGGCTTTCTAAGAGGGCAAAAATGGCCTTCCCCATCCCCCAGAAGGCCCTTCGAAGGCCAGAAACAGCCTGTTCCCCCGACTTCTGGTGGGCCTGGAAGGCCCAAAAATTAGCTGTAGCATGCATGCTACAGCTGTGGCAATGCTCGTGTGCCCACCAATATGGCTCCATGTGCCATCTGTGGCACCTGTGCCATAGGTTTGCCATCACGGCTCTATATCATACATTCTCGTAGAGAGAATGTTTATTCTGATAGAGAGAAGTTTTGGTACCACACATTCTGTACTACATATTCTAGTAGAGAGAGGTTCCCTGAGGATTCATGTTTCAGCATGAATCTGAAAGCTTGGAAGACTAAACCTCTAGTCCTGGTAACCAACCCAGATTGGATCCTGCAACAATATCCTGGGACATGTATATTTGCCTTCATTCATGAAATCAAGCATATTTGTAGTGATAGAAAGGCATGGAGAATAAATGCTGTTGGTTTAAACTACATTTAGTTATGTTTCCCTGTTTAATCCCATACCTTTACATTTTATTACTTTATTTTGTAATATAGCTATTTCTTCCTCTTCATATATGTTTGTATTATGAAAATTTCATGTGCTGTTTTAAAATGAAAATATTTCATTCTTAAATTAAAATAATGTTTTGTATTCTTTGAGTAGATGTATGCAATAAGAAATCACTTTTAAATAGTGTAACCTTTAATTTAATAATGAGAGTGACAACCGCTGGTGTCATTCGCTGTGAGAGACTCTGGGCAAAAGGAACTTGTAACTGTCACTTCTATCTTCTGCCCTCAGAATTGTATTTTTAAAAAATATCTAGGAAGAATTGTAATAGAAAATGGGTCTTTCAAAGATTGTTTTCCCTTATCCTGACATGCAGCTCTTCTCCATCTGTTCAAAGTTAACACTCGTTTCTTTTCAAATAACTAATTCTCAGAAATGGAGCATGGAGGGAGCCTTGAAGGCAAATTAAAATCTTCCAGCAGTTTCCTCATTTCTTCTGCTTGTGATATTATTCATCCATCAAAATATCTTTCTTAATAATATGTTTAAAGGAAGGGCTGAGGATTCTGAAATAAGTGCAAGCGTGGAGGGGGGGAGCAGAGTGTATGTGTGATGTCCTAGTAATAATTATCATGTCATAATTTCTAGCTTTGTATTTCTCACCAACCTTCTCAGATCTAACTTATCATTTTTCGTGACTTATACACGCTAAGCTTTCCTAGGAAGGGCACTTTATTCTTTGTTCTCCCAAGCTCAAGGCATCATTAGTCTTTGTGTGGTTAAGTATGCACTCATTTCAAGCTGCTGACAACCAACATTTGAAGAATCTCCATAAAATGACATGGTATAGTAACACCCAGGCCTTTAGAAGGTCATTAAACAGATATAATTTATACATATACACCCTCACTCATTTTTTCCCCCCACAGACAGCCAGCATGCTATGGACAAAAATACGATAAAAAGCAACTTTAGAGAAATTATATATGCCCTTAATATGACAAGATGCTGATTCCACACATGACTTTCTAGTCTATAGGGATCTGGCAATTTTTGCCTTCCATCTTGCATTGTCAACTCGGACTAATTGAAATGTTTATGAAAAGCTGAAATATTGTGGCTTAACAGCCCAATAATTCTTTAATGAGCCCTCCTGTTTTATTAATAAAATGATTTATAGAAATATTTAATCTCACTGATTTACTATTAGCTTTAATGAGCCTAGTTATTAAGCACTTTATTTAGGAATGCCACAGAAACTAGGCCTGCAACCCATGCCACATTTAGTACGAAGTCATTAGTAGGAAGATGGAATTCATGCTTCAAGGAGCATGTTGTTTGCTTCTGCTAACATTCTGTTCATAATGGATGGAGATAAAAGTATCTGTCATCAATATATCCCAAAGAACTACGCCGAGGGCAATGTCACAGTTGACTTAGAGGCTGCTGAAGATTACGTAGAAGTAGGTTATATGGATTAGCGATGTGAGCAATGCAGGGTTTTAGGCATTATTCCATTCTGTCAAAGTTTCAGCGGCTAAAAATAACACAATTGGATTCAATTATCATTTATACCTTTACATTATGTGCCGACCTTTGTAAATTTCTGCAATATATAGATTTTCATACATAGCTTTCCTCAGTATATTAAGTTTTATATTATCACTCCATGACATATATTTTTCTTACATGTTAAGTCCTACTTGGGCTGCACTTTTTGCACTCTATGTGCACCCTATATGTGTAAGTGCCATCGTGAAATCTATTTTGGAATATTATGTCAATTCACTCTCAAAATAATTGTGATAGATTTCCCTGCTCCTTGCCAGTTGTATTTGCTCCTTTGTTCCCCCACAGCAATCAGCACAAAATAGTCTACTTCCCTGCTACTTATTTTCATAAGATGTAGAACTAGCCATAACTACATGCACAAAGAAAACTCTTTCCCATTTCCTCAACAAGGAAATACCTTGATCTTTGCTGCCCTATTTTTGAGATCTCTATAAAGGGCAGCACTGAAATTGAAAAATGAGAGAGGGGAAGGGCAGAGGAAGAGAAATAAAAAAATATCTGGAATAGGTCAGGAGGATGATTACAATAATCAGAAAGTGAAACGCTCAATGTATACTATGGGCTTTGTAGCTTTATTAATGAATACATTGGTAAATGAAAAAGGAAGTAGAATGAAATTCTTCACCTAATTTCAAAGCCATTGCGCATTGTGCTTTGAAAACTATAGAATTCACACACTGTTAGTTGTTAAAATTGATGTATAGGGCTCCCTTTCAGAACCTCTTTCCTTCTGGAGGTGTTAGATTACATTTTGTTTTTACTAGTTAGGAATTCTGGGCTGTTTCAGATTGAGAAAGCTTTTTTTGGCCTTTGCTTGCTGTTCTTTACACAACGATCTGAGAAGGCTTGCAGGTTTTGATAGCATGTTCTCATGCTATTTTTAAATTGGAATGAATCTGGTAAAAAAATAATCTCTGTTTTTAAAAAATCTATGCCAAGATTTTCAGTAACCCAAAGAAAAATTGAAGTCTAGAAGCCAGTTGGTAAGATGTAGGTCATAAAAATACTGTACATAATAATTGACATAACTGCATAAATCTTAATTCCCTTTGATCAAAATATGAGGTGGATCTGAATGAGGATTGTCAAGGATTGATGATGTATCTTTCCTGTGACAGCCCTTGTCCAAAGAACATCCTGCCACCTAAGGTTAGGAATGTCCTAACTCACAGGGCTCTTAGAAGGTTTCAGAAATGTTACGGTTTTGCAGCATATTTCAATGTTAATAATGTAAGGGCTATGTGACTTAGGTTTGGTATGATTCTGTTTTAATGTTATTGTTCATTGTCAACTGCATTATGACTGTCTTTATGGAGCCAGCCTGTAAATCTTTATGTAAATAAATAAAATACATGCATATTACACATTGCTATACCTTTAAGTAGAGATTTAGATGTGGCTCAATCTTGTATTAAGTTCAATTCTTCACATTAAGGCATACAGCAGCAGCCTTAAATTGATTCAAATACTGTTTTGAATACTTAATGATAATTTGATGAAAAACATCTATTTTTCACATGCCAATAGAAATAGCCATAAAACATGAATGAGACATTCAAAACATTCCATTCCAATATTTTCATTCTCCTTTCAAGAATGAAAAGTGGGAAGGAAATTCAAGATTGATGAAGACCAGTCTAATTCAAATGAGTACATTTCTGAACTCAGTTTAAGAATTGAAGGCTAAATCAGGGATTTAAATTAAATTACAAAATTATGTTAATTATACAGTGCATTCCTGGCTTTTAATTCCTATCTATGTAGAGACTATTATACCTGGACTGGTGAATTTTTTCTCTCTCACATTTCCAAAACCCTATCCTCCTGCAGAACTGTTTAAAAAATGAAATAGATTGTGGGCATCAATGGATATTTTTTTTAATAGTTCACCTATTCAGGATTGAATGATGATTCAGAAATTAAATCAGAAAAAATCATACTCTAATAGACAAATGTTATTTGAATTAGATTGCCCAATCAAAATAAAGTATTTAGTTGTACGTCAATTTTTCTGAACTGTATCCTCAAATAAAAATTGAATCTAAGATTCTCCCAAATTCTCACCTACCTTGGCCAACGTGGTAAAAATTCTACAATTGTAACCCACAGATTTAGAAGGTATTAGGTTGAAAGAAATGTCAATATTTACTATGTTGTGAAAACAAAAGATGAATATGAAATTGTAATAGTGCATTTCATATATACACACTGTACATACATGCATTTTCAGTTTCCTTTTCTTTTTTGCTACATCCAGGAAAAAAAAACACCTCTTATCTAAATAATAGATGAGATAAGCTTTTCAATCACTTTCTCTAACACAATAGGAACAGAAAGAGAACATTTCCAGAAAATCATAATGTTCAAATTTTTCTATTTGTAAAATGTGGTTAAGAATTGTGATTCTTTTTGCTATTTGTAGCCCAAGTGACATGTAGCATTTTTTTTATTTGTGTGCAAACTATTGTACTATGTGTTTCTGATATTTCCTTGTATCTTATTTTCTATTGTATCCTCAGAGGTTTATTTCTATTTGTTTTTCACAAAATTTGGAACTAGTTCAATAGCACTTTCCCCTGCTAACTAACTATACTAATAAATAAAATTACCAGAATAGATTTTGTACAGTATGGATTGTTTTGGAGAAATAAGTTTCAAATGAATGAGGAAAAAAAGTCCTTCTGAAGTCTGGACACTAATATTTATTTGCATTTAAACCTGCTTTTCTCCAAAAGGTATATGGAGCAGAGAGCAATAAATTTATTTTAAAAATTGCATAAAATAAAATGAAAGCCAGCATTTCTTACTATATTACAGATTATACAATAAAGATTGACCTATGTACTTGTAGGATCGCCTCCTGCCACCAAATCCCTCCCAGAGACCAGTACACGCCCACAGAGCGGGCCTCCTGAGGGTCCCATTGGCAAAACAATGCCGGTGGGTGACCCCAAGGGCAAGAGCCTTCTCTGTGGCAGCGCCGACCATCTGGAATGACCTACCCCCCGAGATAAGAACTATAACAGACCTGCGCCTCTTCCGCCGGGCCGTGAA
>JANHFK010000301.1:323132-337884 GCA_036250565.1 Sibynophis collaris
TATATAGATAAAATTATACTACTTGTTGTTCGGTGGTGTGTGCATCATTTCGGAAGGATTACCGGGGGTGGGACACAACAAGTTCCAACACCTTTGCCCTACGGGAGCTAGCCTCTGAACTCATTTTCAGTAATATTCATGCTGATATTCATGCCTAATCCAAGAATAGCCAAGTGTGTGCAACTGAGGTAGAGACCTCTCTGAAGTGCCTGTTGCTACTAACGTCAAGGCAAAGGCTGCTGGATCTTAAGCAGTGGGTAGAAACAACGTTACTCTTAGCCTCTTTTGCTACATTATGAATTCTTGTGCTTCTGTAAATATAAATTAATGCGGCTTGTGCAAACTTACTGTTTAATTCAACGATCAATTAGTTCAGCATTATTTATTATACAGGAATAAGAGATAAATTGAAGGCAGATTCACCTCTGGATCTCTGTGAAGCAACTTAATATACCGTAAATATTGCTTCTGTCCTGACTTTTTACAATAAAATTCGTCATTTGTTCATGCGCAACAGTTCAAATTGTTTAAACAGTACTTAATTGAAGTCAATTAGTATTGAATGAGTTGGATTTGGAGTTCATTTGTTAAAGACTTTGGGCTTGTTTTTAAGATCAGAGTTGGTTTTTGAAGTTGGTTGTGTTAGACTGATTCTCTGCACGGACTGATTCTACACGTGATGATTTCTTGGTTATATTATTATGCTTATTTTCGTGTACAGTTCATGGGTCACTTACACATGCAAAGAGTTCTGCCTTCCACCCACCTCTGTATAAGGCTGATAGCAAATTCGTTCTTATTTTCATGAGAAATGAGAGTACCTAATTTGGGGGAAGGGTTTCTTTGTTTGCTTTCAACTCAGTTCATTCTGTTATTCACACTCAAAATATATGTACAAGTTGGAGGTTGGAGGAATAGTACCTGATCCTGTGTATAAACGCTCAAGCGGATAAACAAAATAGTTTCATTTCTTTAAATCTCTAGTAGTCTTATTAAAGTATAAACTGTATTTAACAGAACTTTTAAATTTAGTCTCTTCATTAACATTTAGATGAAGTACTTGATTCTATGTTCTGTTATGAACATTTATGTTTCAGAGAATGAAAGCAAATTGTACGGTATTTCCATTAATGCTACAAGAGGAAATAGAGCGTTTTTATTAATATAATCAAACAGATAAACTTCCTACCCGTTTAAGATATAAAGAATTCAGAATTCTGTAATAACATTTTGTTCTGGGCTCAAAGAATCAGATGGCTGTGATGTTAGAAAAGATTATATCATTAAGCTAAGAGGGCATGGACTATAGTGAAACTCTCATTTTTATGGTTTCTTTATCTATTCCACTTTGTTTCTAAATTATAACCATAGATTTTGTCTTGGAGAAAAATTAACCTTATTTAGAAAAGGATGTTTATGGTGTATTGTTTCTAACGCTCTAGGTGAAGAAACTTCAGATGATGTTGAGGCAGGCCAACGATCAACTAGAAAAAACAATACGAGAGAAACAGGACCTGGAGGAATTTATGAAACAAACTAGTGAAGACTCAGTCAATCAGGTAAAGAAAACCTTACAGAAGACTAAAAATTCTTAAGTCAGAATGACCATTTAAACTAGTTGATTCTTTTTACACCAATTGTGTACTGGAATGTACTGGAAGTGATTTAAGAGTATGTTTATCTTGTAAAGTTAACAAGATCAAATAGCACTTAGCACTTGGACTTATATACCACTTCACAGTGCTGTACAGCCCTCTCTAAGCAGTTTTCAGAATCAACAAATTACTCCTAACAATTTGGGTCCTCATTTTACCAACCTCAGAAGGATGGAAGGCTGAGTCAATCTTGAGCCGGTAAGAATTGATCTGCTGGCAATCAGCAGTCAGCAGAATTAGCCTGCAATACTGCATTCTAACCACTGTGCCACCACGGCCCTTGATGATTAGTATACTAATCATATACTAATATGATTAGTATAAGGTTGTTAGTATAGTTTGGGAATTAAAAAAAACTCCCCAAAAGGCAGCGGTGGTAAAACTGTCGATTTTTTAAAAACTCTGCAGATAGTCCTCAACTTACAACTGGTTGTTTAACATTCAAAGTTACAACAGCCTCAGAAAAGGTGTTTACTTCCAGCCATCGTAAAATGTTGCCCCTCCCTCACAGTCACATGACTGCATTTCAGGTGCTTGGTAACCAGCTTGCTTTTATACCAGTTATCAAGTGCCCTCCAATCATCTGATCACCATTTGCAATCTTCTCTATCAGATTTTCCAGAGGGTCAATGCAGAAGCTGGCAGGAAAGGTTGCAAGTGGAGGGGATAGAGGAAAGTTGAAATTCTTTGTGTGGCTGCAGGAACAAGAGCTGAAATCTTGAAGAGTTCAGCTCCATTCAGGAGCCCCATGGAGGGGCGAGGAAAACCTTCAGCAGATCCACTGAGAGATAATTTTACAGATGCAATCAGGAGTGCCAGGATTGTGGGCTTTGCTCAAGGACTGAGATTCTGGTTCCACTTGTCATAAATTGAGGGCTTACCTGTACATGGATGTGTTTGTGAAATCACCAGAGGCAGAATCAATTTGGAAACTACCTTTTAAGTATTTTGGAGCACTTGCCCATTGTTACTGAGATTTCAGCATGGAATTCTTTAGGGAAAAAAAAAAAAAGTCTGCTCAAAAGTCAGGGGGAAAATTGTATACCTGTTACATTATGCCATTTTGTATTCATGATGTCTGTGTATAATTGATTCCTATTTCCCCCCTTCCTTCTTTTTGACAGATCTCCTCACTTACTGCTAGAGCTCAGGAATCCGATGCCTTACTTAATGAATTACAGCAGACATTTTCTCAAGCTAAAAGAAATGTCCAAGATCAAATGGTAAACGGTGAAGAATTATTTTAATACACCTATTTGAATATTTTTGTTGTTTATTCTATATATTGTTATAGTTTTATGTTATCTGTGTTATTCCACTTATCTGCACTGTAGAATGAAATAAGCTTTTTCTACAGGCAAGTATCACTCTTGGGTACTACCCATTTCTAGCTGAGTGTGGAAGACAGTTTAGGATATTCTATTTGGTTTTGCTCTCAAAAGCCTGCACAGAATGTATCTGTTTCTTTATTTCTTGTCCTTATTTGAAGAGCAAAACCAACTATATGCTGTACGAAATGCACAAATTGGTTCATAAGAATAGCCAATGAATCGACAAGGGACACAGACCTTCTGGGAAGGGTATCTTTCTGTATCTTCTCTTCAATACTCCTGCAACAGGCAGACTAACAGTCTTCTATGATTAAGATCTGCAAGTTGGGATTGCCGTATGCTGTTTATGAAGGAGAAATTTAGAACCTGCCCTAACTCAATTTGGCACTCTGCATCAATTATATACTGTTTAAGGGACATATCGGTCTGCTTGACAGTAAACAGGGATGTCAACATAGGCAAGATAACAGTATCGTGTAAAATTGTGGCAAGTGTATAGAAGTGGCAATGTATACATTAATGATGCTGTGGCCACCATGTTGCCTGTTTTCATATATTTACCTTGTGGCTGCTCTTAAGCCTAACCTACTCATAAAGTTATTGTGGGGAAAATAGGAGGCAGAGACATTATATATGCCACCTTGAATTATACAAAATCCTACTTGTGCACTAGGACAGTATTTACGATGAAGGCCATGATTTCAGTTTTATGGTCATTCAGATAATCTTTCTTACAATATTGAACAAGGGCCACCTGTACTTTTTGAAGCTGGGACCTAAAGAGGATTGCTGTATTGTCTAGATAACACAGAACGGATACGTGTTTCTTTTCCGGCTTGTCTAAATGGTGAAATACCACTTTGTCTCAATGGGCCAGAATGAGATTTATGAAAATGCTGAACAGAAAGGAGTACAATTGATCAGAATGATACTTGATAAGAGACCTTGGGGACATGTCATTATGGAGGCAAGCCCAGAAATATAGTCAGGAAGTTAGATTGGGACAAAGGTTAGGTCTGAATTTCAGTTGGGTGGATTTCCTATAAGCTCCTCATGGTCTTATTAGCTGTGCTGCCTGTGAAATAGCAGCTTAAAAGTGGTAAGAATAAGCTCTTGACAGTTTGGCCAGCTTCCTAATCAGCTGATCTATTGTTCTTCAGTATTTTGGAGGAAATCATGTGCCCTTGGAGGGGTCTATATTTTTATTTATGCAGCCAATTATGCAGTTATTCTTTTTCCTAGAACTCTCCAAACTTCTTTCACTTAATGTAGATTCCTGTGTTTGTTCTTTGTTTTCTTTAAAGTTAGGTAATTATGAATTATTGCAGAATTGTATCTACTGTGGCTAATTTACTCCTTAGAATGTTAAAATCGCTAAGGCCTTGCTAAACAACTGAACCCAGTCAGCTATTGGTGATTCCAACAAATCACAGTTGGAATAAGGGGGCCAAATCATTTGTAAATGCAGAATCTCTACTTAATTTCTTCAGGAAGTGCTTACTATCTCATAAGTCATTGCGCCAGGAAGTTACTGGCAAGACTTTCCCATTGGCAAGGGAGGCAGCAATAGATGTGAGCTGGTCAGCATCCAGTCAGTGATTGGGAAGTGATTTCTGAAAATCAAAGGTTTAACCTTTTAGTTGGTTCTCCTCTCCAGCTCTTTCTCTTCAAGGACATGGTAGGCAAATTGATTTCTTTAACTGGGTTTATTTGTTTTTACAGAATGCTTATGTTTGTTTTGGGTTGAGCAGTCTTACATACTAGCTGTATCATTTAACCAATCTCTTTTTTTTTTTAGTATTTTAATTGAAAACTTCACAGCTCACCTATTTAATAAGTTGTGGGAATGGGGAGAAAGTCAATGATATTCTTCCCATTGGTGTTTTTTTTCCTGTTTTGTCCACTACCTGGTTCCACCATATTAAGAATGAAATATGAGTTAATCTGAACAGCTGATTTTTATAGGGTTTAATTCTTTCTTTGTTTGGTGGAGGCTGTCCTGATGCAGTCACGAGAACTTGTTTCAGAGGAATTGGTGAGGCTCCAGAAAGACAATGAAAGCCTTCAAGGAAAACATTGTCTGCATGTGTCTTTACAACAAGCTGAGGACTTTATCCTTCCAGAAACTGGAGAGGTAAGATACCTCTTGGTTAATTTTAAATAGGTCCATTTGGGGCTTAACATTGGGTAAGACATTCTTGCAACTAAAGTTTAGGAATAATGGCCATCACTTTTTTTTTTAAGATTAGAAAAGTAGAAACTTGTTTCTAGTAATGTATGTGGGTAGAGCCACATGTTGATTATAATATTTATCTAAACTGAAATCTTAAATTAGTAAAAACTGCAACCCTATCTGTGGTTATGTTTTGGTATTTATCTGTCTTAATCTAGATAACTTCCAGTATATCTTGAACTATTTTCACTCTAAAGCAGCCTGTACTATATTTTATTATCTTATCTTTTTGTTTTGTAAGAAAAAAAGGGTGTTTCTTAGCTATAAGAAACCATTCCATTTCTGCTTGAAAGTGTTTGACATAACGGAAGATAGCTTATTGTGCAATTGTGGTAATATGTTTTCAAACAACATTCTAAGCAGGACTCTTTGAAATTGTTACAGTCTGGAATGGTTGCTTGGCATCTGTAGTAAATGGATTAACAGAAGAAAACAATATAATGACTTTACCGCTTGGTAATTATTATAACTCCCCTTGTTTTTTCCAGTCATCCTTAACCCAAGGCCCTCCAACTTTTAACTTATATAGATTACATATCTGGAGGGAATGAGGTTGGGACAATTATATTAGGCCCCAAATTACATGAGCTATTGATCTTAAAAACACCTTCCTGGTAATTGACAGCCCCAACATTGCTCATGGAACTTGCCCTTGTGTTAGACGTTAAATTAACAAAGATGTTAATTTAAAATTGCTGTGGAATATTTTTAGTGTTAAACTCCTGCCTCCCCTTACTCTTTTTTTTTAAACAAACCAATGAAGAGTCTAGAGAATTCTCTAGACTTGGAATTACTATATATTAAAGCATTCAAGACTACTGTTTCCATTTTTGTATCTTTCCCTCCTTTTGTCCTTTTCAAAATCAGTTTCCAATCAACGTCTCTTATAGTTTATTACACGATGGTATATGTATGCTGGAAGACAGTTTGGCCTTTGTTTCAGGGACTCCGTGAATTGGTCCTCAAGTATCGTGAAGACATTATTAGTGTACGAACTGCGGCCGATCATCTGGAAGAAAAACTGAAGGCAGAAATTTTATTTTTAAAAGAACACATTCAAGCTGAACAATGTTTAAAAGAGAACATAGAAGAGACTCTGCAGCTAGAAATAGAAAATTGCAAAGAGGAAATAGGTGAGATTAGGGCTCTCTTTATATTTAAGCATCTTTCAGGGCATTTCACTTGCCTTCATAATTTATTAGTCCCCTTCCTAGTTAATATGAGCTGAATACGAGTCCATAAATGAAATTAAAACCTTTTCCCATCTTTTAACAGCTGCTGCATCCAGTCTAAAAACAGAATTGGAACAAATAAGAGTGAATAAAGAGCAGGTAATTTATGTAAAGACTTTGGGAGATGCTCAGTACGCCATGGCAAAAACCTTCCATCCCTTGATGTCCCCCTGCCCCCGTATACTTTGGATTACATTGGTCTCCTATTCAAAGGTCTTCGTGTCTGTCTCAAACATAGAGTAAATCTTTATCTAGTACTGCTTCTGAACAGCAGAGATTAAAATCATTGGTGATAACTTCAATGTTTGTTTTCAATAAAGGACAGGTTTAAATAATGCCACAAAAGTTTTTACAAAAGCAAAAATGGATAGCCTGTAGAAGAGCCCTAAGTGGTTGGTTAGCACTGGAGAGCTTTTAGCTCATTCAATACGTTCTTCCATTTTCACAGTTGGAATCCAACTTGAAAGAAAAGATACAGCAGTTAGAAAACTTTGAGGAGAGAGAAAATGATCTTGAGGAACAGCTGAAGAAGGAAGTTGCCACAAAGGTAAATAATTTTGTATGACTGACATTAAAGGGTACCGAGTTGGTATACGGGAAGGGGGCTGAAAGTGCTCAAGCCTAGTCACTGGGGGAGGAACTGTTTGTCATTCTGTTGCTCCCCCTTGGGAGGAGGTTTCGAAGGATCTATAGCAAGACTACCAGATTCTGTAACAGCTTTGTTCCCTATGCCATCCGTCTGGAAAACTCACGAGATTCGTTTCTCGCGCCATGTACATGCATACATCCGAACTAGACTGTTGTTTCTCCGTGTCATATAATATATGTGGGTATATGCATAATTTTGTATTTATTTTGTCATGTTTATGTAAGGTAGAGATGGAGACCCTTTGAGAGCTATATGCAACAAAATTTCATGTTAATGTATGCCAGTTAGTGTACATTGAAAGTGACAATAAAGTTATTCTAAGTTCTAATTGGGGCACAGAAGTTCACAAAAGAAGAGATTTGAACAGGATCAATACTGTATTTCTGAAATCAACAAAATCTAAAGAGATTTGAAAGGAATACAGGGAGCAGACAGCCAGGGAGCAAATTAGATTCAGTACAATATGAGCAATATATCCAGATAGGGAATGGAGGATAGGAAATGAGAACAAGCAGGCCCAATTTCATACACCTAGAGAATTGGTTTGGAGAATAGAATAGAATAGAATAGAATTCTTTATTGGCCAAGTGTAATTGGATACACAAAGAATTTGTCTTCGGTGCCTAAGCTTTCAATGTACATAAATGCTATAAGTGATAAATCATGATCATAATCATCACAAATACATTCATCATAAATCATAAGATACAATACTTCGTGATAGTCATAGAATACAGTGCAGTGCAGGTGATAAGAGACCCCTCCTTTCCTAAAACTCTTCCAGTCTTCTCTGACTAGGAAGACCATCATGCAGCTACATTTATAAGCATATATATCCATATCACCAAGATGCAGAAATCATTGCAGTTTCCTTTCCCAGGCTAATTTAGAACACATGATGTTCGAGGAGAAGAATAAAGCTCAACGGCTTCAGACAGAATTGGATGTCAGTGAGCAAGTACAGAGAGATTTCGTTAAGCTTTCTCAGACCCTTCAGGTAAGGTGATCACTTGGGAACAAAGACAGTGAAAAATGTCTGTTCTTGGATTTTTCTAGCCACTAGAATTATGTGTTTGTTTTAATTAATATAATAATTCCATCTTCAATTAAACAGTGTGTTATCCAGGCACAGATATCTTTGTAAAATAATAATCAAGATTTATAACAATATTCATTACATAACCATTAATTCTATAATATTAAAATGATAATATTAAACATAATAATCATAGTATTTGCTTCTCTCTCTTAACATATCTTCATTTCATTAATCTTTTTCTTTTGTTTCCCTGTTTCTAATGTCGGTTTTTATTAGCTAACCATTGATAAAATAAATCCCATGTCGTATAATATTCAGTTTGTACTTTTTCCTTAATTGCTAGCGTTAGTCTATTCATTTCTGCACATTCTAATATTTTCCTGATCATCTCTTCACTTTTCCAATTTTGTGCAAATACAATTCTAGCTGCAGTTTGTATATGGATAATTAGATATGTATTCACTTTATTATATTTTTGGGGTAAAATCCCCAACAAGAATATTTCTGGCTTTAAATTAGTATGCTGCTTTATCATTTTTTCCAGCCACGTATATATTTTTGTTCAATATTTTTTTGCCTTTGAGAATATCATACATATGATAATATGACCCACGTATCTGGTGGCACTTCCAACATTTCACTGACTTATCTTTAAACATCTTTGATGTTTCTGTCAGATATTTGTCCTATTTGTTGCTCTACTTGATTGCTCCTACCTTCCAAGGTCACAAGATCCACCAGGTTCTTCCCACAAATAATGGTGATGAGTAAAATAGGCCTTGCTAAATTTTGTCCTTCCATACAGTTATTTCATGCTCAGGGGAGAATTTTTTTTTCTTTAAGAATACTAGAATGTAAGCGTAGGAAGTGATCTTGGAGATTATCCAGACCAGCTCCTTGCTTGATGCAGAATCTACTATCCATCCAGGCTCTGTTTAATTTCCAGCAGAGGAAAATCCACCCCCTCCCTAGGCAGTTGGTTACATTTTTGGAACAGCCCTTGCCGTTTAGAAATATTTCCTGAGAGCCAACCCAGATTTTCCTCCTTGAATTTAAACAATTGTTCCTTGTCCTGCCTTCTGAAACCACTCTGAATTAATTACTCAACAGCTTTCAGATTTTTGAAGATAGCTTTCATGTCTCCTTATAATCTTACAGCTTCCAGGCTAAACATATCCAGTACCTCTACCTATGTGTCTATTGATAAATAAATCTGTTGCTCTTTAAAGTTTATAACTAAGAGAAACTCAATCCCCCCCTACAGATAGTCATTCTGTTAATGTTATGTGTTGCTCATTTTTGCTCAGGTCCAGTTGGAACGGATCCGGCAGGCAGATTCCCTGGAGAGAATTCGTGCAATCCTCAATGATACAAAACTGACTGACATTAATCAACTACCTGAAACATGACAGCCTCAGTAGCAGAGCTGCAAAGCTACATTTTGGTGTTTTTTTAAAAAAAACCTCCTCTTTATAGCAAAACATTTAATAATTATTTAATTCTAACTGAAAGAGCAGAAGGATGACACAAGAGCCATGGTCCAGGTAGTGTTTCTGGGAGGGAGAGGAAGGTTTTCTGGGCAGGAAGAAAGTTTTCACACTGAGAAGATTGGCAGGACCCTCCAGGGTTTCTGCCTTCAGTGTAATAGTTGGACTTCTCCATATAACTCATCTACCTTCATCCTCCTGCTCTCTCCCCTCCCTCCTCCGTGATCCTGGAATACGGCATTCCCACCCTCCCCTCTCTCATCCATACCCTGTTAAAATACTGTGATGAAAGTAGTTGCTGAAAATCGTCTCCTCCCATCCCACCCCAAATCGTTTGGAGTGAAGTTACAATAAGCAAGTTGGGCAGAAGGGGAAAATAGTATATTGTATTAATATTTTATATTAAAATATGAATTTATTTGCAGGACACTGGATTTTGGGTTTTTCTAGCTCAGTACATTTTTTGTACCTTGAATGTTGTGCTGGAAGAGCCCCCCAACTAAAAAACATGGGACAGAATATAGGACAGAATAGAATTAGAGAGAAGGCTGCAGGGGGATGGATAATTAGAATGGGGAAATAAGTCACTTAAATTCTTAAGACACAAAGGTCAGGGAAGTGAAGGTTAATCTTCATCCAAAGAGAAGCAAATGAAAATGAATTGCTTTAGTATCTCTCATTACTCTCCCCAAAAGCTACATTGCACAATATCAGCATATGGCTGGATTCAGCATTACACTTTTCTCACTGAAATACATGGACTTGAGTTAATCACATTTATCAATACACATTTGATTACCATGGGGTAAAAAAACCTAAACCATATCATACTTATAGTACAGAGGTGTTTTGCGAATCTCTACCCAGATTCTAGAACAGGGGTGTCAAACTGGCAGCCTGCAGGCCATGCCCTCCCCAGTTCCGTGAATGGGAAAAATGTCGCGTGAGGGCAACATGATGCGGCAGGTTTGACACCCGCGTTCTAAAAGGCCTTTTGCTTTGTATTTGTTTAAAGATTGGGTTTAAAATTATACATTTATTTTAAGGTAATGCTGCAACACCTCAGATAGGAAATGTTTGTGAAGCTGCAGTTATATTTATGTTTGGACTGAATGCTTCTCTTGAAAAACTCATGATACAGGTCTGGACCTACAATCAGAACATGCAAGATGCATTAAACTCCATTAATAGAAGGGTTCCAGCAGAACCCAAATGCAACTGATTTGCTGTGATCCAACTCTGAGGGAAAAGGAAGATGCTTTTCTAAATTTAAAATGGAACTTTTAAAATAGTTTAATTAAAATTATTAAAAAATTTCCAGTCGGGAGGCTGCATGATTACCAATAAGATGAATCTGCTAAGATAAGGTTCCAATAAGAGCTTATAAACTCCTAGGAACTGTTTTAAATAGGATGGGTGTAAAGTAGATAAAATGTATTTAATCTGTATTTCTATTGGATTTTATTCTTGTGGTCAAGCAGTAGTTGAACAGATGTTGAAATGGGCTAATGGAGTTGCAAGCAAGTGTTCATTCCCAATTCTTCCAACCTGCTACCAAGAGAGTAACTATCAGTTATGACATTCATTTTCTAAAGACCAGAATCAATCTAATTTAATCATGTTTATTATTACTTGCTTCTTGAACAAGCAAGTATTGATCCAATATCTAGTTTGTAGATCGGTGTGAGCAGCTTGAGTACTTTCCCATTGTTGAAAGAAAGCTATCACTCTATTTCACTTTTTGGGTGGGCAACTGAGTTTATCTGCTTCAGGTTTTCTGGATAGTAATCGAGGTGAGGAGAAGGGGGCAACTTGATTCCATGTAAGTTCTAACTATGTAACTGGTACAAAATCAAAAAGCATTTGCTGGAATCCAGTCTGTTTCAATCTGCTGGTTAGAAAAAAATATGAAAAACATTGCAGGGAAAATAGAGAAGTGGATTTATTCTTAGAAATGAAGAGCTTATTCTAATAAAGTTCATTAGCATGTTTCTTTGCATCTTAGAAATGAACGTAACCCTTCTTACTTAATCCTGCTCATGCAAATAGTGCATCATTAAATTTGAGCAAAGATGGCTTTCCTTTTAGGAAAGGAGCATTTCCAAAGACCCCTGCCAAATATGGTCAATCTCATCTAAACATTTGTATTAAATTGGCTAAAAACCACGTGTTGTGTTAATTGGGAGCCAAAGCTATAATTTCTTAAATAGTGAGATTAGCTATGATACACATAATGAAAGGATTATACCATGAATCGGATGCATAATATTCTATTTAGCATAGCGACCAAGTACTGTTCTGCTATTCATCCTGAAGCCTAGAAGTATTTCAGAATCATTGGGGGAAAGAAATAAACTATTGTGGAAGAGAACACAGGGAAGATAGATCTGTAGTACTACATTTAAAATGTATACATATAATTAAATAAATATTGACAATGTAATACTGTAAATCCACAAGTCTACAACCTGAGAATAATAATATGCTGCTAGTTCACACAAACTTTTTAAAAAGGGAAAATTTGTTTTAATGGCAGGAAATCCTCATTTTTCAAAATTGACCTTGAAAATGAATTGCTTTCATAATTAACTTTTTTTTAAAAGGCTGTATGACTCTGACTTTTTTAATGCAAAGGAATTAGTTTATGCCATTAGTTTTCAGTTCTCTCATTCAAAGGCTTAGCTACTACAAATAGGTATAATGCAGTGACCAGTACTGATTTCAACGGATTGTGGGCAAAATGAGAGGAAAGAACAGTAAGGCTGACTCTGTTCCGTATACTTGTACAGTCCTTTTGTATGCAAAGTGTATACTAAAAGGTCAAAGAATTACTGGAAGATTTGTACAGTCTTAATATGTGCACAATAAGTTCTTCCAACATGTCAAATGGTTTACTTTCACTTTTGTATCTCCTATGGCATAACTATATAGCTTCTAACAACACAGTGTGGCCAAGGATAAGGGTGGGAGATGGGTAAGTAATCTATAAAGCCCCTTACTTAAAAAAAAAAACTAGCCTTCGAATTCCACACTTTTGGAATTATATTGCATTCCAGCAAAAGCCACTGGTGTCCTGTGAAACTGTGGATGTAAAATTATCCTGTCTATTGAATTAAAAAATGTAACCATTTGTTAACTGTATTGGAGGTGTATCCTGCAAAAGTGTTCCAAATTAAAGGAGAAAAGTCTTGCAATTCTTTTCATACCTTCTTTCTATTTAAATGTATTCTATTGATGACCTAAGGGTTCATACGGTTAGCTCAGAAGATGATCTAAATGGAAAGATATATACAGTGGTTGTATTGATTTTTATTTTGAAATGAACAGTGTGTTATCACAAACATATATTTAAGTTGAAGTCACAAGAAGTACAAAGTTCCCTTGTTTTTCCCCACGAAGTATCAAAAGGGCGGAAGTCAAATGTCTTTAACATCATGCTCAATGCTGCAACATGCGTTATAATCAGATGCATCCTCTAACGAGTATTTAATAGTGGCTCTTTTTGTAAAAATAGTTCAGTTTATAAATTAGGAAAAAGGCAGCTGGTTACGTTTAATATTCCAAAAATGTAAGTCTTTAGTCTGATGACTAAAAGGTGACATGGTTCCTGATGTCATTTATTTGTTTCACCATCTCCTGAATGTGTTCTCCCCTGAAAGAAAAAAAAAATGTTTTCTTTATCTCAGTATTGAGCAAGGGTAGTAAGAAAGACAGTTTGTAATTTAAATCTTTAAATTGTATGTATTTTGGTTAGTCCAGTAATTTTTAATGTGCGTACAGAGTCTCACAAATTGCCTTCCTCTTACTGTAAATAAAAAAAATTGGGGGTGGGGCAGAGGTTGTCTGTCACTCTCACAAAGCTGGTAAACACACAAATATTTAGGACCTATACAACTCTAACCAGAACATAACACTTATATACAGCGTTAGTATAGCAGCTGTCAGAAGCCTAGAAACTCAACCAAGATGGAAGTCTGTTTTCCATTAGTCAAATATTAATTATGCAAGAAAATTCGTTCAGCAAATTGACTCACTCCTCTTTCAGAACAGCTTGGATACATTTCCTCTGATAGGTGCTGAGGTTGATGCTTGGCTTCTGTGGACTATTTCCCTTCTCCATTTTTCTCTGCTGGTAATCCTTTTTCATTTTAACCTAGAGTACAAGGAAGCAATATGGAGAAATACCTCAAAAGTTACTTTTATTGTTCTCCTAAAAGGAAAATATCTGTAGGTCAGGGTTGAAATGAGAGGTCTTTGGTGCTCTCTGAGCTTGCTTGTTAACTTCCTGACGTTTCATTACCCTAATTAGGTAATATCATCAGGGCTAGTAAGGAGTGCTGTTTGCTGTCAGTTTATACTGATGGCTCTTTGGCAGTTTCATGATTGGGGTATTATTGCTTTTTTGACTGTTGGTATGAAGTTAACCTTGGAGTTAATCTATGCTGATCTGAGAACTGATAACTGGTGGCTGATTTGTCAGAGAGACAGGCTTCTAGAAATTCTCTGGCTGTTTTGTTGCAGTAAGAACAATGTAAGAACTGTAACTATCACTATGTAGACCAGGGATGTCAAACTCATGGCCTGCAGGCCAAATATGTCATGAACTGCCTACACCCACACCTGTTTTAGCGAAGGGGGAAAAAGTTGTGATACGTCACATGACAACACCATGACGACACGAATTTGGCACCTCTGGTATAGGCGAACAGGCAGAAGGCTGGCAGAATGCATCCATAAACAACAACTGGCAGTCAGAAGACATGACGAAAATTCTTTAATTTCACAACATAGAGACAGATTTAACCATAGTTTCAATTGGGAAAATGTGACAATCCTAGACCAGACCGTCAAAAAATGCCAGGGAATTTTTAGAAGCCTGGCACTCTTGACAAATCAACCCTCAATAGATGCATAGACATTAGCATCTGCAAAAGAGATAATAAACCAGCCCAAAAGGGAAAAAGACTCCAGCTCCTCTCCACCAGTAATCAGCACTCAGATCAGCATAGATTAACTCCTAGGTCAGTGGTCACCAACCAGTGGTCCGGAGACCACTGGTGGTCCCTGGGAAAATTTTGGTGGTCCGTGGAGAAATTTTTGTATTTTTGCATTTTTTATATTGCACT
>JANHFK010000301.1:337984-348820 GCA_036250565.1 Sibynophis collaris
GAAGGCTGAGTCAACCTTGAGCCTGGTGAGATTTGAACCTGCAGTAAATGCAGGCAGCTGGTGTTAATAACAGGGTGCTTTAGACCACTGTACTACCAAGGCTCTTTTCTCTGTTATCAAGAGTACCTATAGATATTTAAGCCTAAAGGTGGGAGAAAGAGCTGAAAAGCATGTTGTCAATGTGTACATTTTTCACAGCATGTTTTGCAGTATCTCATGACTATCTGGACATTTTAAAAATATATCCCTCATCCCCTTATTTTTTTGTTTATATCAAAGTGATGATTTTTGCAAAGACTTTTCAAGCTCTGTTTTGAGATCGATTATATTTACATAATTATCTCATTTACACCCACTCTACTTCCTGACTTGATTCTTTTCGACTCAATTAAATGGCTTTGAAGAAGATAGCAACAAATTTTCACTATCAGTTTTCCCCATGTTTTTATTGCTGATGTCACTTGAA
This sequence comes from Sibynophis collaris, assembly GCA_036250565.1. Lineage (NCBI taxonomy): Eukaryota > Metazoa > Chordata > Lepidosauria > Squamata > Sibynophiidae > Sibynophis > Sibynophis collaris. The sequence continues at coordinate 338,451 of JANHFK010000301.1, forward strand.
GAAGATGGATAATTCTAGGTTTAATACAGGGTTGTGTGGGTCTTTGGGGGAAATTCAATACTTCTTTCCCCTAACAGATTGTTATTTTGAACCCTACAGTTGGAAAAAAAAATGTCGATCTGGGTTCAGTTCTGAATGGGGAGAAAGACACTGGAAACATGGAGCATGCTTTGAAGGATGGTTTAATGGTGAAGCATAACCACTAAGCATGTGTGATTCTGGATAGCTGAACACATGGAGTAGATATATATATATATATTTACACCTTGTCTTGGGCCTTGCCCTAGAACAGTGATGGCTAACCTTTTTGCCGTTGCATGCCAAAAGCGGGGGGAGTGCAGGGGGATCATGCGGTCGTGTGCCCACATCCATAATTCAATGCCTCCCCTGCGCCTGGGCCCCCCATTGCATGTGCTCGCGACCCCCCCATGACCCCCACTTTTGGCACGCAATGGCACGGTGGGCCCGTTAGGCCCGGTTTTTCCCTCCCCAGGCTCCAGAGGCTTTCTAGAAGCCTGAGGAGGGCAAAAATGGCGTTCCCCACCTCTCCAGAGGACCTCCGGAAGCCAGAAACAGCCCGCTTCCTAACTTCCGGTGGGTCTGGAAAGCCCAAAAATCAGTTGGAGCTGAATTAGGGCAGAGCTCGCGTGCCCACAAATATGGCTCCGTGTGCCACCTGTGGCACGCGTGCCATAGGTTCGCCATCACGGGTATAGGGTTTCCCTTTTGAGCATGGATTTGGACTAGAAGACTTCCAAGGTCCCTTCCAACTGTTATTCTGTATTCTACTAAGCCCATTTCTGTAGTATCATACAGTGGTGAAATCCTGCCGGTTCTGTCTGGTTCACGCATGCCGGTAGCGGCGGCGGCGCATGGTTTGGTGAACCAGTACCGACGGCAGCGCAAGGCTCCGCCCACCCACCCAGATGTCGGTACTTCCTGGTTTTTTAACCCTCCGTGCATACGCAAAGCTTTCTGTGTATGCGATGAGGGTCAAAAATCGGGTGTGACGATGGCGCCTGCATGCACACGGAGTACACACTTCCAAACTGGTAGGGAAGCTAAGTAGATTTCACCCCTGGTATCATATCTGAAATGGTGGCTAATTTAGAATTCAGAAGATGGCTATTAAAGCAGATTAAAAGAGGTGCCAGAACTGAACCAAATGAATCATCTTTATTTAAATTGTCCCCATTATTTAGAGCACCAGGGTTTTTTCCCCCTGATCTGCCACCGTGTGAGCCCAAGTAGCAGGATGCTGTCTGTAATCCAAGTCACCAAGGGGATCCTTTCGTTGGTTGGGTTTTTCACAACCCTGCAAAGCCTCTCTTTCCACCCTCTGCCTCCAGAGATGCTCAGTTTAGGCATCAGCAAGAGAAGGTTACATATTAATGAGGATTAAGTGTATATCAGGTACTGAGTGCCTGGGGCAAAAAGAAATATAATATATAAAAATAAAATATAATATAATAAAATAAAAGGAAAACAGCAAAAAAGCTATCTCACAACTTGCAAAACAGCAAAAAAGCTATCTCACAACTTGCAACAGTAAATAGGGAGAGTTAACTTGTCTTAAGAAGTGTTTTTCGGCCTTTAATTGAACAGAGTGGGTCAGTCACGGGGAAAAAATCCACTTGAATTTAGGGAACAAGTACAAAACAAAACAGAAAGTTGCAGCCCTGCCAAGAGGCAGGACATGCTCTTCCTTCCCTCTTGGCCCCAAAATATTAAATGCAGCCCAATTGCCCTATAATTACACTCCTTTGCCATAAGAGATCAACAGCTACTACTCGCTGAATGTCCAGGTCCGCCTGAAAAAGAAGTTTGTGTTTAATAATGCATTTTCTGCATACTTCTCCTTGAGTTAAACCAACAGGGGAGGTAATTGGGTTCTGAGTATAGGCAGTATTCATTGCTGCTGTCTCCCATGGCAACCAAACCTGTTTACTTTGGGGGATTAAAAATGACACTTCGTTCTTCTTCTCTCTGTAGGAAGGTGCGGCGAAGAAAGCAGCAGTGTATAATGGCAGGAAAGTCCTGCTGTGGTGATGGGAAAAAAATCCCCTTATTTTATCCCCTTATCCCCCCCCAAAAAAGTTAATTTTGTAACTTGAAATCTTCAGCCTTAAGCAGTCAAGAAATGATGAAGGGATGATTTCTCTTTCCCTGGTGTTACGTTGAGTGGTTTTTTTTCTCTCCTACTCCCCCCTCATCTTTTTATTTTACTGAGTTTTCTTTTTCCTTATACTTTTTGTTGTTCTTTGAAATGGGATAAACTTGATTTTATAGGGGTCGGATGGTTAGATAAGAAAGACAGAAGTTATAATAATTCAATGGAGGCCGAGGCCTTCATGAAAGAAAATAAATCCTTTCTGGAGGAAGAAGAAGATGTTTTAGGGGCAGCCGGTGGGAGTGACATGCAAACTGAAGATTTAGCAGGGGGCGGGGCTCCCCAAGACAAGGGCTAAGGGGCAATGCTTAAGAAGCTCAGATCTTATGAAAAAAAATGAAAATCGGTGTGAAAGATTGCTGAATTATATGTATATTTCTAGTTGTTTGTACTGAGCAGATGCCTGAATTGTTTTAAAACTTTTTTTCTATTATATCGCAGTGTATCACCTCCATGACCCAGTTGTTCTTCTATTAAAAAAATTATTTGAATTACCTTTACCATTATTGTATTTTAAAGTTAAGATTTTACCTGATATTTTTTCCTCCCTCTATTGTAAAAAACCAATAAAACTTTCTTTACAAAAGAAAAAGAAAAAATATGTAATATCCACATACCCCTATTCCCTGTTATTTTGAAAACCAATAAAAAATATTTTAAAAAAAAGAAAGTCCACTTTTTTTGACAATTGTTCTTTTTGTTTCTGTGTAAGGTTTTTAACTATAACTTTAGTTTTTTCTCTATTTATCTTCAATCCTGCTACTTCTCCAAACGTCTCAATCCTTTTCAATAGTTTAGGGATTGTCTCCAGTGGTTATTCTATGATGAATACCAAGTCATCTGCAAACACTTGTAATTTATATCTTTCATCTTTTATCTCCATTCCTTTAATTTCTGGATCTTGTCTAGTATTCCTACTCAAGACTTCCAAGGTCAATATAAATAATAAAGGCGATAATTGACATACTTATCTTGTGCCTTTCTTTATATTAAAATTCTCTGTATAGTCCCCATTTACAATTACTTTTGTTATTTATTTATGGTATATTGTCTTGATTACATTTATAATTTTTTCTCCAAAATCCATACAATTTAATTGTTGTATCATAAATCATCAGTTTACATTATCAAAAGCTTTTTGAGCATCATTTGTTTTCCTGGGTGCATTTCATGGTATTCTAATGTATCTAATATAATCCTTAAATTGTGTTTTATTTGTCTTTTTGGTATGAATCCATTTTGGTCTGGATGAATGAATTCAATCAAAAATCTTTTCAGTCTCTCTGAGGCAAACATTTTGTAATCCACATTCAATAATGATGTTGGTCTATACATTTTTATCTGTATCAAATCTGAATCTTCTTTTGGTATTAGGGTAATATTGGCTTCTCTCCATGTATTTGGTTGTTTAGCCTCTAATAATAACTTATTGCAAACTTCCTTCATTGGAGAGCTTAGTGTATCTAGAAAGCATTTATAAAATTCTCCAGGAAGCCAAAACTGTGTGTTCTGATTCACTACACAACCCCCACTCTTCCAGTTATAAATTTAAATATCTTGTCACATAAAATACATTTTAAAACATAAAGCAAAGCTTAAATTAACAAAAAATAATTTCCTTAAATCAGAATGCGACAGTAAAGCACCTGGTTTTTAAAAACAAGTTACCAGTATGTCTTAAGAAAAATAGATGAGAAAGAATGATAGGTGGACAATAAAGATTAATGGTAGCAGAGCTTACTTTCAGAAGGTCTCTTCCAACTTTTCTTCTTTCAAACTGTAGGCAAGTTACTCTCTTCAGCCTCATCTCCTCATTGGCAGTAGGAATTCAATAAAACTCTTAGATCTGATAGGGCTTTGGTAAAAATTGCAACAAGCATTTGATTTGCAAGATGTGTTGGTGCAGGTGACCTCTCCCCACTTGAGTGTTAAAATAAGTTCAGCATTGCTGCTTAAAATGGTTTTTCTGGTTGTTTGAATGTGGTGTGTGTGTGTGTGTATGTGTGTGTGTGTGTGTGTATACAGCCACTTTGTCTCAAGAATAGTTTAAACAAAAAAAATTCCTTGAGTGAGAAGAAGCCGGATGCATCACAGTGAGACTGGCTGGAAAAAAGCAGGCTCTAATGAGCCTTGCAGAAATCCAGCCTGACAAACCACTGTTGGGGGTGTTTCAGACTGGAACTGTCCTGGAGGGATAGTGAAGAAGGAGAGGCATCTTGGACGATCAAGAGAGACAGGCAAGTCTCTCAGGGGGTCAGAGACAAGCTTTTCGAACTGGTGGCAGGGGCGACGGCCATTAATTTTAATGACCTCTATAAAGCTGTGGCAACTGGACTAAGATTCTGTGCAGGAGCGGTGGCTGAATGGAGTATTGTTATCGGGTGAGTGATTGGCCAACTCACAGGTAAAAGTCAAACTTTTTTTTTCTAACTGGAAAAGTGCCCCGACGAGGAAATAAGCAGCTAATTGGCACTTGGGAATGTTAATGGAGGCAGAAGAACAAAGAGATACTTAAAACACTAAAGTCCAGAAAAATAAAAAGGAAATTGAGCTATTTTGAGATAAAAGTGGTCCTGCAAGAAAATTAAAGTCAATGTAAGAAAAAGGAATTTGAGGAAAGTATTTTTAAACAAGGAACAAGAATAATTTGGATAAATTTGAAATTGGAAGGAAGAGCAACGGACAAAGAGTTATACTCTCAGGCACAACAAAAGAAAAGAAATTCTATAATTGGACTTAAAATTAAAACTGGAGAAACTGAAAAAATTGAAGAGAAGGTCATTTTCATGGAGATTTAAGAGATGCTATTTTACAAATTTTATACTTTGCTATTTGGAGTTATTTGGTGACTCATGGATTGGAGAGAGACATTTGCTGACTAAAAGAAAAAAATACAATGTCTTGAAAGGAAGCTGGGAGGACTTTGATTACTGCTGTGAGAAAATTTAAGAAGTAATTGTTTTGGTGAACGAGTCAATCTGTTAAAGAGGTGGACAATAAAATTTCAAATTGAAGTGGGGAAAAAAGTGGATATTTGGACTGAAACTTTAAGTAATATTTGTTAGATTGAAAATATGGAGTCCTGGGAGGTTGAGGAATTAATTGAGATAATGAAAAATATGTGTAACAAAGGTAACAAAGAGGCAGAAACTTGGTTAGAAAAAAAAAAGCAGGAAAGTAAGATTATAAAAGACAAGCAAGAAAATAATAATAAAGCAAAAGAAATTGAAGATAAAAACATAAATGAAAATGAGAATTTAAATGAGAAGCAGGGAAACAATATTGAAGAGAAAGGAATTGAAAATAAAAAGTCTAATGATTACACCGGGAGTGACTGTGACAAGAAAAGTGGGAACAGGGAGGAATATTTCTCAAAAAACAACCATCTGCAGGGAAGAGAAAGAAAGGGGGAAAATGTAGGTAAGACTGGGGGGCAATCCATCCAAATAATAGACACAAAAGCAAGAGAAGGGAAAAGATATATTCTAAATATACAAATAAAGAAAAAGAAAAAGAAGAAGATAAGAGAAAAAGACAAGGGGAGAGGGGCAGCAAAAATGGAGATGCAGGCTAATTAAAAGAAAATGGTTAAAAAGGAAAGAAAATGTTCAATGTTACTAACTGTTAATACAAAAGTAATATGATGTATCTTATAAAATGAACTACCAAATGAATTGTGTATTGATGTGATATTAAAAATTAGTAAATAGAATATGTTGTAATGTTGGTATAAATTAACTGATTGAAGAAATTAGAAAGTAATGGGCGGATTTTGTATTAAGTTGCTATAAAAGGGTTTAATGTAAGAATTGAATTACATAAAATGCACTTTGGACTTTGTGAAATATATCTTAAAAATGAAGAAATAAAATAACAAATTGAAACAATGTTAAGAAATAAGGATTTAAAGGGCGGATGATGATATTGCTTATATTAAATACAAGAAATGAAGATAAGACAAAAAGTAGAGGAAAGGAATTTGATGGCAGAAATTGAAATACACAAATTGTTTGTGGGGAAAGAGAAGAAGAATGGAATAGAATATTAAAATTATTGTATAAACTCATAAGTTGTATAAGATATGACCCAGTCAATACTCTGTTCATAAAACTATGTATTATTTGTTTAAAAAATAAAAAACTTAAAAACAAACAAACAAAGAATCCCTAAGACTGCCCCCCCTCCTCCCCCCCACACACAGTAGGCAAGACATCAAAATATAAACTGATAACAAACAGCACTCCTTACTAGCACTGATGGGGTTACCTAGTTAGGGTAATGAAATGTCTTCAGAATAACAGGCAAGAGCAGCAAGGACCCCTCATTTTATTTTCCTAGATAAGTTTTTAGAAATGAGAAGCCACTTGCCTGCTTGATAGCATTGCCTAAATGCCGCAGTTGTTCTTGTATTGTTTGTAGCTCCTTCTTCATATCCTTTTCACTATCGGACAGGACAGGCAGCTGTGAGTGGAAACTACGGAGAACTTTCTTCATCCTGTAGCCACAAAAAGAATGTGAAGTTCCTAACAAGGGGCAGTGGAGATGGATATTTGCTAGGCATTTTCAGACTACATAATAAATATCTTCTCAAAATAGTGCTACACATGTACAATGTATAACCATTCTTTTCAAATTTACTTGTAGATTTTAGTTTATTTGGTGAGGTGTGATGTACACTTTTGTTCAAAAGTAAATTAGTTTCATTTTACTAATTAAATATTAGCAGACTTTTGGTTACTCTAGCTGTTTCATGGTTGACAAGGAAAAAGAGGTAGAATAGTACAGTAATAATATTTAGAAAACTAGCAGCCCCTTTTTTCTAAACACTGCTAAAGCAATTTTCATTGAGCTAAACGATAATAATTGACTTTGGTTTGACTTGGCAGAATCTGTGAACCCAGTATGTTTATCTGGTATTTAAGTGAAACATTTTCATTTTGCTGCAACTGCCTTTCCATAAACTTGGCTTTCTTCTATTAATATATGTATTATAATTTGCAAAGTAGTTCAGTTTAATGACTGGGCTTCTAAGCAAGTCTACAACAGTTTCTTTTGCAAGAAGTTAGATAATTGTAGTTACTTCAGCTAATCAGACGAGCCTATATTAAGATATCCTCACCTGTTCACAATATCCTCTTGTTTCTCTTTGGCTTCTTCATATTTGTCAGCCAAACGCTCTGCCATCTCCCTCAAGCTTTTCCTTTATGAGAAAACAAAATGTTATTTTCAGGATAGCAGCACACCTTTGGTTTTTTTATACATTACAGCATTATAATACACAAAATGTATTTATTCCTTGAGTAATTTCATTCAGTTTCAAACGGATACATTAATTGCAAATCAACTTCTATGATCCCTAGTAGCAGCATCTATGAGGAACCAGAAGAGCACTAAAATACAGAATGTACAACTTGACTTAAGTTTCACCTAAAAGGAGCTAAATGTTAGGTCTGGTAATGTTAAAGGGGAAAAAGGAAAAAGTCCAAAAGCATCCGTCCAAACACAATAAACTCGACAAACTCAACTTTCCCTTATGCCTGGACTGAGCAACATAAGGCTTCCTTAAATGCTACTATACAACTTCCTTCGTAGGAATTAGAATTCTTGGGATGGGAGAAGAAATAGATTCTCTACCCTATGCGTTCCTTTGTTTACTGTGAAACTTGAGACAGAAGCTTCCTCCCATGAACCTCGGATTTTTTGCCACCATGGACAATGGTTAGAATATTGCACCCAGCAGATACATGCTCATGTTAACCTTGGTTAGATTTCATAGTTTAGCAAGTAGTATGAACAAACCGGTTAGTGTACAATTCAGTTTTACAACCTCAGAAAATGGTTTAATTAAGTAACCAGATTGAGATTCAGCAACCTGGGTCAGTAGTCATACAAATTGCTCCCTATAATGCCTGGCCCTCCCACTCTAAGGCACATGAATTTGTCTTGTTCAATAGTACCTATTAATATATGGCAGTAGCTCTCCAAAATCATGCACAAATGGGTTTTTGCAACTCTACAACCCAAGTCCCAAAGGTCCTTTTCCAAAGGGCAACTGGACTTCCTTGTTTTTTTCCTTTGAAAAAGTTTCATTTCTCAACCAAGGAGCTTCTTCAGTTTCACTTCTTGATGAGAAGTGAAACATTTTCAAGAAAAAAAAATGCAAGAATGACTCATTGCCTTTTGGAAAAGCACCTTTGGGACAATCATGACCTGGATGATTTGAAGATCTCCATAATCATCTATAACCCAAGCCATTTGAGCTATTGAATGTGTGTGAATCTGAAATACTTTCTGCATGAGAATATTCTGCATCATTGACTTTTGCTACTTCCATGGGACAATCTAGTACTTGGAACCAGAAAAACATCATAATTCTTTGTGTAATTTTGCTCTAAAGTCTCAATCATTCCATCTAACTATGAGACAGGTTTCTTTTCCTGAAATTAATCAATTTTGGATCTCTCATAACTGTCATTGATGGCAGCTATTCCATACAGTTAAATGAATAGCTTGTATTGTGCAGTTGTGCAGCTGGACAAAGAACTCCCAGTAGCAGTGAGAACTCATGCTGAACTTGTTTCTCCTAACATTCATCTCCAATTCCCTGTCTCATTTAGACTGTAAGCCCTAAAAGTAGTACATATTGTCCTGTTCAAATAACAAGTCATTCTAAGATTCTTTTTGGCTAAGAAATAAAATGTACATGGTTTAAATCAACAAAGGGGGGGACGGCTCACAAATGGGTTGGCCTTTACCTTTCTTCTTGACAGCAGTCTAGATCGTCCAGCTGTTTTTTTTTCTGTTCACGCAGCAATTTCACTCTGAGGCAGAGATTTAAGATTTAAAGGTTAGACGGGAAACGCCTCAATCTGTGCATATTTTGTTTTCCTCTAACCACTATTGCAGAAGATAAACACCTAAGGCTTTAATATTTAAAGGAAATTAAAATATTTAAAAACAACTATTAACTCTTCTATTCAAGGACAGAAAAATGTAGAAACATTAGGTATAGTTAATGTGGAGAAAATGGAATTTCTTTTCATTTGTAGTGTGTGTTAGATAAATCAATCAATGGGGAAGCAGAATAAATGCTTTTCTCAGAATAATACAGATTATTTTTTTAAGTAATGTGTAAATTTATCAGCTGTATTACACTTAAGTCATCAGAAAATGAAGACTAGGGCAGGCAGTAAATAAAAGATTCAAAATTCAATTTTAGACTTTTACTGAATTTTTAAAATAACATACAGGCAGAATTGTTCATTTTTAGAAATATTGTTGTACACGTGTTTCAAATCATTTAAGTGTCCTTTTCTGAAACATTGGATCCAATAAAATTTTTAATGCCACTTTGAATTATTCTCTATTTTGTGTAGGGCAGCAGAATCTTGACCCAAAAACCCTAATTTTAGTCATTGTAAGAAAATGCTGAAATGACTTGCTATGTTTAGAATTTAGAAACAAAGAGCCACAGTTACCTTCGCTGGATTTCTTCTCGAGCCAAATCCTGTTTTAGAATATATTCTTCCCGGAAAACTTGTGTGGCTCTGCTTAGAAGCTGAAGGCATTCTTCTGGGGGAGGGGAAGACTCTTTATCTGCAGCTCTTTAAAAAAAAAATAAAGCAAACATGGGACATCCAAGCTTGGAAAACGATGCATTTACATGATAAACATATAAGCGTCTCCTCTGAGGGAGATGGGCAGTTAAAAAGTATGAAATAGATAATAGATAAGATAGACAGACAGACAGACAGAGACATTGAGCACCTCATCTAAAGTACTCAAAGAGAGCAAAGAATATTGAAATCGATGTTTGATAAGGCTCCCTAATTAATTCCCCTATCCCTCAGTCAACCAGAAGACACTATTCTACGAGCATAATGATTCAGTGGGAACCAGCAAGATGGCTTGTATTCTCTGAATCTCTTACCAGCCTTTCATGAAAGAAGAATAACAGATTTAGGGCAATAGCAAAAAAGATGCACAAACAGCTAAATACAGAATGGGAGATTTTCAGCTAGAAAAAGAAAAGTCTGATCATGAGTTCACTGAAAAGATCAAGCTTTGGTAGTCCATCCCAAACAAGATGCAGTTTGCCAATTGCAGCAATGTGAACCAACAGAATAGAATAGAATAACAGAGTTGGAAGGGACCTTGGAGGTCTTCTAGTCCAATCCCCTGCCTAGGCAGGAAACCTTAC